>BRDA01067832.1:0-13100 GCA_036984385.1 Crenuchus spilurus | reverse complement strand
TATATATATATATATATATATATATATATATATATATATATATATATATGTGTGTGTGTGTGTGTGTGTGTGTGTGTGTGTGTGTGTGTGTGTAATTTAATTTAAATGGTACTTATATTATACTATTATGTTATATGCTCAAAACTCATATTTTTATTTATTGCATGTAAAATTATATTCCAAGCCTTTTTTTCAGTTTTACTGTTGATCATGTCAGACTCACACTCAACAGTGGTCCCACCTTGACTCTGTGGTAGCCCTGTAAGGCCCCTTGTTGCAAGATTACAACATCACTTTTAGCTGTACCAAAAACAAACCTGCAAAAAAAAAATCCTGTAACACCACATTTACATAGCCATTAGATGTTATTGTTTAGCCTTGCAATGCCATTGTAGAGTAAAATGTGTAAAAAGGTCTGACCATCATGCCATGAAGTCATTCGACTTGGGAACTTTTCTGGATGCACATCTCCCTCGTTTACTGAAGTGGATATCTCAACACTGAAGTAAGTAAAATCCTTGAATTATTTTTTGGGTGATAATTAGAATGTCTAGAACATGTAATTACTACATTATTGTTGAATGCATGCACCAACTTAGATTTTGAGTAGTTGTAGTTTTACAACGTTGGGTGAGGATGGTAGTCAAAATGTGATATGCACCTTGGATAATGCATAGGGACATAACACTTCTCAAATATTCACATATTGTGAAATACTTACTTATTACTACTAGAAACATAATGTAGATGTTTTTTATCTGTTAAGAACAGATTTGAGTAATTCTGAATGAAAACATTTGTTGTTGCGGTATTTCAACCCTTTCCAGTACCAGTATTTGAAACTGTGGCTTTATTTTATCTGTAAAAATACATATACATATGTTTTTCTGGGATTTATTTACTCAGATATCTAAAGCCAGACACTGGTTGTGCTGTATGGGTGTAGGGAAAGGTGTGAACATGGTCTGAGTGGTCTAACTGATCTAAGTGGTCTGGGTGTTCCTTTTATTATGTTGATCTAAGTGGCCATACAGTGCATTGTGTGAGTGGAATGTATCACACAATTAGCATTCATTTTCATTGAAATTATTAATTTTTTAGCATTCTCTAATCCTTCCCACTATTATTTCAGTTCCAGAATGCTACGAGCAAGGAAATCTGGTTACACCATGAAAGATGTCATTGAAGCTGTTCAAAATGGAGACAGTGATTTTGAAATGGAATCAGCTGCTCAACTGCTGATGATGAGGAAGTTGAGGCAACTAAACCAAGCCAAAGCGAGGGCGACCATCTTTAGGCAGGGGGAGCCCTGTATCACCAGTGACATCACAGAGCCCTTTGACATCCATGACAGTAATACCACAGAGACCTGTGTCTGCTCCAAGGAGGTTACGGGTACCACCAGTGGATTTGCACAAGGACATGGTCGCACATTTCCCTGTAAAATCAAAAAGAGGACGCTGCAGACAGTGTGATAAAGGCTACACCAATACCCTCTGCAGGAAGTGCAGTGTGCATCTATGCTTTTCAGATGAAAGGAACTGCTTTTGGGAGTACCACTGTACATAAAAACAAGTGGTTATCACCATTGCCTCCCACTAACCTGGGTTCTGTCTGCTTGTCCTTGGTCTACAACACAGCTTTTGGTCAATAAATTAAGATTCATAAAAGTATGACTGCTGTGTGATTATTAATAATGATAATTACTGTTAAAGAGCTTTATAAGCAGTCCTCAGTGCAAATCAAGCCTTATTTGTTCAGTATATTTGTTTTGACAGCGTGAGTGCAAATACACAAATTATGCTCCTATCTAGGCCCAATATTGCAACATTTCTGTAAAAACTTACTAAAACATAAACAATTTGGTAACACTTCAATTTCTGCATCAGAGGACCCCTTTAACATCATTAGAGAGAAGGAAAAAATATGTGCACTTTTTTCTATATTTGGGTTCTACAGGGCTAGAGTATGAGCACATGAGTGTGACTGCTTGGACTGTCTCGTTCACCATTAGCCTTGTACAGTATGGTACTGCACAGACCGGATCTGTGGGTCACACACACCTGTAACTGGTTATGGACGTGTTGTCCTGTGTATAAAGTCAGCTCTATGCAACTTTTCAACAGTGTTTCTATATATTTTGACTCTCTTGTTGGATTATGGATTTGCCTTATGTATGCTTGCATGCCTGTGTTTTGACCCCGGTCTGTGTGAATGATAGCAAATATTGTAATGTTCACAATAAAACTATTCTGTACATTCATCCTGCCTCCCTTACAGAAGACTTGTTCTGCCCTCTGCCCTTTCTCATTTTTCACACACTAGAAAGTCATTTGGAATTCAGTCTGTGTTGCCAACTAACAAGCATGCAGCAAGTAGCAAACCCCAAGCAGGCCAACTCCATGCATGGGAAATGGAATTACAATATTTGGAAAATGTGCTCTCGAGAATACATGCTAATCAAAGTATTGTGCTGCCATCATTAATGGCCACCTCATTTGAATATGGTGGAACATTTATTTTAGACTCTTCTATTGTGCAGAGCACAGATTACTTAAGTACTTAACCTGGGAATTGATTAAACCTTTTAAAGTTGTTTTGAGGAAAAAGGTTCTCCAATGGGTGGACATTATATTAAATAGACACTGCCACTAGATTTTCAGCTTTAAAAAATGCATTTTTGGACACTGATGTCATAAAGACATTACTCAGATTGCTGCCTCTGTGCCCAGTCTAAAAGCTCAGCTCAGCACACAGCTCCACAGTTACCCTCCACTCTGCCTGGTCTATGATCAAATAGCAAGTTTATACTCAGGCTGCTACCTGGCATGAGGTCTTCACTCAGCATGCAGCTTCATCAGAGGCCTAAACTTCCACCAGCAGTCTTGCCTGAGCCTTCTGCTCAGTCAGCAGTTCAGTTTGCTCTTTTCTCACAGCATACAGCCAATGAAGCAGTTGCGCCCATCTCCCTTCACATGACTGGTTCCAGCTGCCTCTGCACCCCTGCATGCACAGATGAGCTATTTGCCTCTGTCTCCTTGAAAAAATCTGAAGGATCTCTCCTGCCTGCTCTCCAGGATGTTGCAACAGTCTAATGTGCTACTCAGACTGGCCTGCCTCCCTCCAGAATTTGGAATCATTATTTACTGCTCTAGAGGCGGCCCTTCATGCAACTCCTGCAGTCTCTGCTACTGCCCCAGCACCCTCGTCCCCTGAACTGGTGTGCCCAGCCTTCCCTTGTACTTCCTGTACACCCACAACTGCACAGCCAGACACAACGTCATCATCAAATGTGCAGATGACACAAAGACTGTGGGCCTGATCTCCAACAACAGAGAGGAGGTCAGCTTCCTGACACACCGGTGCCAGAATTACTTCTCTCTTAATGTCAACAAGACAAAAGAGCTGATAGGGGACTACAGGAAGCGAAAGAACATGCACACCCCCATCACCATCAATGGAGCCACTATGGAGAGAGTAAGCAGCTTCAAGTTCCTGTGTGTTCATATCACAGAAGATCTGACCAACAGGTGGTGAAGAAAGCACAACAGCACATCTTCTACCTCAGATGGCTGAGGAGGTTTGGGATGAACCCCCACAGGCTTAGAACCTTTTACACAGGTGCTGTGGAGAGTGTGCTAACAGGTACCATTACCAGCTGGTATGGAAAAGCCAGAGGAAAGCTCTGCAGAGGGTGATGCAGACAGTCCAACATATCAAAGGTGTTCAACTCCTAAATCTCCTGGACTTATATGCCAGCCACTGCCTGAGGAAGACCAGGAGGATACTAAAGGACTCTACCTAACCCTAACCCTAATATTGCTCACTCACCTTCACACCTGTGTATTGTGATGTGACAATAAAGAAACTGAATGAATTGAACATTGATCTGGCACTCTCCACCACTAGTTCATGATTTTCAGTTAAACCACTAATGCAGCATCATCAACTGCTGCCACTGAGACTATACCTTCAGACTCTGCCACTGAGATTATACCTTCAGACTCTGCCACTGACAGCATCAGCATCTTTATGCATGGTCCTGCCAAGCTGCCTGTGCTGCCTTTCGTCTCTGTTCATTCAGTCTGGGTCACAGGTCCTAACCATCTCTCTTCTGTGCCTCAGGAGCTATGCTTTGGGGTGGGTGTTATTTTGTTCCACAGCATATGGACAAACATTTACGTTTTTTATAGTTTTTTCTGGCTGCTGATTCTCACCATTAGCTTTTTTGACTAAAGACACACCTTAACTCTGCCTGCTAGAATAAGTGCTTTGGAATCACCTACTTGCCATTGATGGCTCCACCCAGTGGAATGTGAGTATTTAGACCAATGACTGCATAAAGTTGTACAGAACATCTCTTCTTAATAGTGTGACCACCACAGGTCTGCTGGTTCTCTGCAGTATAATGTGTAGCTCCACACAGCCCCATGTATTTCTATGACAAAACAGCCCATTTTCAATGTTTTTCTTGTCTAAATAGTCTTTTTCCTTCTATAGTGTCTGATTCTAAGAGTTTTCTCTATGCTAATATAGGCTCAATCGTAACGAGGTGTCAATACTCAACATGGCTTCAGCAGGGTTGCCAGTAAAATGCAGTCGCGGTTGGCAATTTGAAGGTATAGGTGCGTGATAAAATAATAATACTAACAATAATGCTGTTGTACACAAAATGCTTCACAAGAAGTATGAATTAGAATGTAAGATTAAGAAAAAGTGAGATTAAAAGTTAGACATACTGCTAATTCTTTTGATATCTATATCTTGTTTTCTCACCTTAGATTCTGGGTTTTAGACTGATCTTGGGCTGGATGTTTTTTTGGGCTGAACCTAGTAATCCTGTGTTATCAGCTCTTCCTAGCTGTTAGTCAGTTATCATTAACATATTTAGAAATAGTCCACCGTTCTCTCCAAATTTCCAAATCTCCAAAAATTGTCTGCTCTCACCCACCAACTACCATTTAAAACATGATTTTTCTTCTGTAACCAGCATGTGATGACAACAGGGTGGGAGTGAAACAGGGCTGGAGTAAAAGCTTTAGCATCTTTGGTATGTTTCAACTAATGATTATAGAAAGACTGTTGGAAGGGGACAGGAGAACCAACTGAGGTGGTGGGCTGCTTCAATTCTGTTTTTTACTGTGCAGATGCAGGGTCCAAATTTGACAAGATGACTGCTGCATTTTAGCTTCATTCCTTTAAAACAAAATCATCTCTTTTTATATACAGTCTATGGTTTGAATGTTTACCATTGGCTAATTGTGTCTGAAGCTCTGCTATTGGAAACTAAAGGTGATTCCAGACTCGAGTTCCTTGTTTCTATAATAATTTAGCAGTTTGCATTGTGTGTGTGTGTGTGTTTTTCACACACAAATAAAGAGCATTTGCTAAAGATCTTTACAATAGCATCTACAACAGTTGGATGATTGAGACTTTGAACTGAATTTCTGTCGTGTGTAAAATAAAGCATATACAGTATAGCCATGCTGTCCCATTTCACCTCATGTCCCTTACTGCTAAATGTTTTAGCAGAAACTCTAAATTGTAAACAACAATGAATAGAAATGGTTGCTGTTGGTAAAAAGATTTCCAATGACTCAATGCAAAGCTGTGATTGTAAAATGTGGGTTGGCATCTTTTACTGTTGTTTGAAGACCTTGGTAATGACAACATTTTCCGCACACAAAGCAGAAAAGCATTTGTGTGCAAGTCCATTTCATTTACTCATTCAGCACTCAACATCCTGTCTAGATTTGAAACCTGATATGCTGTTTAACTGCTGTTAAACAAACAACATTATTACAAAAGACACTTTCAGTGAAGGACACATTGAAAGTAATTCTATATATAAAAAAGCTCCACTGTTTTACATGCTTGGCCTTGTGTAACAGTACTGGAACCCTTTTTGTCCAAATAAAAGGTTCTATATATAGAACAACATACAAGATAATTTCCATCATTATGAAAGAACAATTTCATGCAAAATGTTGTTTGTTTTCTTGTGGTTCCACATAGAATAATTTTATATAGTGTACAGTAAAGTGATGGTGGAATTAAATCTGCATAAACTAAAGACATATTTTAAATTCTGGAAACATTTTGCCAGTTTTCTACACACCAAAGCAAAATACCTCACCAATTCATTCATTATTAATTTAATATAACCAAGAAATTCTCACATTTCAATAAACAATTAAGTAAATATTTTTGATGTTTTACTCTTGATCAGTTGGCTTATAGCTCATGAAAATCACAAATCCAGAATCCCACATTATCAGAATATTTCATTTCAAGTAAATTACTATTCAAGCAGTATCAGCATTGAAACATAAATGACTTCAAACGTGTCACTTTACATGTAAGAATTGTAAAACACAATTTACCTCTTTTAATTAAATTATGAACAACACTGAACGTTTCCACTATATTCTGATTTTTGGAGATGTGCTAATATGTAACGAAATGTATCAACATATAAATGTGTCTATAATGTGCTCTTTTGCCACCACAAGTAAAATAAGTAAAAACAAGTAAAATAAAATAAGATAATCCCACAATGGGGAAATTTGGAAGACGGTAGCCACCCTTAGCAGTCAAGCGTAAAACCAGGCTTTAACAAACAACAGTCAGCTGTAGAAAAACAAAATTAATTTAATGATCAATGCAATTTGATTTAATAACAGAGCAACTACCTGAGGCAGCATATAAACAAAAAGTCATTGGGTATCTTCTATAATACATATATATGTATAATAATAATACATAGAACACACACACACACACACACACACACACATACATTCTTAGGCAAAAAATGTGCCAAACACTAAAAAATAAGGTATTAAAAATATTAACATATTTTTAAGGCTATTCAAATTTTACTCTCTCGCATATTATAGATCTGTACATTTTTCAAAGCTCATTATTTTTAAAAAATAATTTTTTTATTTTGAATTTGGGAAAACTTAAAGGTGTTATGTTTAAGACTTTATATTCTTCAAAGTAGGCACAACTAATGGTATCAAACACATTAAGACAGCAAGAAATGCAAGTCATGAACTCTTGACAAGACACAGCTGTTAACTGACTGAGAAAATGCCAAGAAAGCTGGCATCTAAGCAAGAGGTGCCTACTTTGAAGAATGTAAAATTTTAAACATATTCTGGTTTGTTCAACATTGTTTTGTTTACTAAATAATTTCATAGGTATTTCCTCATAGTTTGAGTGACTTTAGTATTAATCTACAATGCAGACCATTTTAAAATCATGATAAACCACTGAATATCCAAAAAGTGTGTCCAGACTTTTGACTGATATTGTGTGTATGTATGCATGTATATATAAAGAAATATTAACATTCACAAGCCATCAACAAATCCAAGCTGATTGAATGTTTGTGTCTGGAGTAACAAGATCCCCCAACAACAACATTTAAGTGATTTCTGAACACTTTAAAAGTTAAAACATTAGTATTGTTGGGTTTACAGTGAATAAAATGAATATTACTTGTTTTCTTTGCATTATTTAAGGTCTGAAAACATTTAGATTTGGAATTTGGGAGAAATGTTATGATTAGCTTATAGAATAAATAATTTTTTATTTTTTATTTTACTGAAGCACCTCTATAAACAGTCAAACAACAGAAATTTATTATTTTCAGTGGTCTATTATTTGTTTTATTGTTATTTGTTTTATCTATTATCTATTATATGTGGCATTTTTTACATAATTAGATTACATTGATATAGGTGCACTATGCAGAAAAAAACATATTGACAAACTGCAATGAAATCTACACATTTGGTGTCAAACTATGAATGACTCAATAACCAAAATAAGTGTCAGTGCCTTTAGTAAACTTATCAAAGCATATTTTATTCTTCCTTAAAATTCATCAATGGTCAACTAGTCAAAACCTGATGGACATGTGTTCATCACATGTGAAGCCTTAACCTTGTTCTTTACTGAGCTGACTGTACACACTGAAGTCAGGTTTCAGTGAAGACTTCCTCTTGACTCGTCGGTTCTGACCTTTGGGAATGTTCAGTGAAGCATAGTACACTTGTTTGTCTTCACTCTGCAATAAAGATTCATGTAATCACAATGCATTTTCAAGCACGTTTGGTAACTAAAGTTCACCAACATGATTTTTTAAAATATAGTAGACCAATATAACAATAAACTTGTTGTTTGTGAAACTGTATTGATTCTGAAAAACACAGCATTGATTTTAGTGAATAGTTTATGTGTAAAGGCTGGTGGTTGACAGTGGTTCATTTTGAGTATAAACTCTCATTCACTAGATAGCCTTATTGTAATCTGTCTTCAGTCATTTGACTCTTCCAGTCCAATGTCAACAAACAGCTTAAGAGCTCATTTTTGCCAGTCACAGACGTATCTTATTGGATCATTAAATGACCAAGTCTAAAGTTTTTGTCACATTTGATTGATTTGATTTGCTTTATCTATTTTTAAGACTTGCATGACAATTTGAAAAAAAAATTCAGGTCAAAATTATGCAGAAATATAAACAATTCTAAAGCACGACTGTACATGGACATGCTACTAAAACCATGTAAATTCTCTTTAGATTGAGCTAATGACATTATTGCATTTGAAAAATGTGTAAATAATTTATTAAATAATATTCTCATAGATTATAATCAGATCTTTTCCTAATAATTAAATTATTACAGCAGAAACCTCAGAATAGCATGTGATTTGATTTTTCTATATATCTAAAATCACTGATCATACATTGACATGAGAAACACTCCCCAGACTACTGAATTACCTTCAATTATTGACTTTTTAAATTGTGAGTTGTAAGATATACTGTGAACCCTCCTGTCACATCTGAAGGTCTACTGTGAATCCACCACTGCATCCGTGTCCTCCTACCACAGACCATGTGACATACAGCACCCTCCATAATTATTGGCACCCTTAGTTAAAATGTGTTAAAAGCCTTAAAATAAATACATTTTTATTGCAGAAGAATAATCTCACTTTTAGAAAAAAGCAACCTTCAGCTCAAGTGAAAAAAAAATGAAGAAACAAAAAATCCTGACTAAGAAATAATGATTTCCCATAAAATGACCTGTTCCACAATTATTGGCACCCTTAACAATTTCTTGGAAATAAATGTATTTGAACCATTTATGTCATTTCTACTATAGTTTATAAAGTGGATCAAAGTATCTAGGAACCTTTAATTAGTAATTAATAATTTCCTGTTTCCCTGGGGTACAAATATGGCATCACACAAAGGCCTATTCCTTTTACTCACTCTTAAACATGGGAAAGACAAGAGAACACACTATTCAAGTAAGGCAGATGTGTGTCGACCTTCATAAATCAGGCAATGGCTACAAGAAAATAGCCACTCACCTGCAGATGCCCTTATCTACAGTCAGAGCAATCATCAATACGTTCAAAACATCTGGAACTGTGACAAACAAGCCTGGAAAAGAACGCAAGTGTATCTTGCCACCACACACAGTGAGAAGGATGGTAAGAGAAGTAAAAAATTCTCCAAAGCTCACTCTAAGAGAACTTAATCAAATGGTAGCATCTTGGGGTTACGAGGTCTCTCAAACAACCATCAGGCACTATCTACATGTCAACAAGCTGTTTGGGAGGCTGGCATGGAGAAAGCCTTTTCTGTTATACTTATAAGTGTAAATGGGTGGCATTTGCCAAGGGGTACAGTGATTTTAACTGGGACCATGTCCTTTGGTCAGATGAGACCAAAATAAAGCTTTTTGGCAACAAACACTGTAAGCGTAACACCAAGGATGAGTACGCAGAAAAACACCTCATGCCCACTGTTAAGTATGGAAGAGGATCAGTGATGCTGTGTTCCTGTTTCTATTTCAAAGGACCTGGGAACCTTGTAAGGATACATGGGATCATGAACTCTGTGAAATATCAGGACATTTTCAATCAGAATCTGGTGGCTTCTGCCCAAAAGCTGAAGATGGGTCATCACTGGGTCTTTCAGCAAGATAATGACCTTAAACATGTGGCCAAATCTACTCAAAAATGGTTCACAAGGCACAAAATCAAGCTCCTCTCATGGCAATCTCAGTCCACAGACCTCAACCCAATAGAAAATCTGTGGTGTCAGCTGAAGAGGAGAGAGAGGTTGTGCAAAGAGGAATGGTCGAAGATGCCTCTTTCTGTATTCTCCTATCTTGTGAAAAGTTATATGAGAAGATTAAGTGCTGTCTTGTTGGCGAAAGGAGGTTGTACAAAGTGGCACACATGATTTCATTCAAGAGATTTATTTTTTAACGTGTGATTTTTTTCCCACCAAATAAAGGCACTTGAATTAAGGCTTAGATTTTTCTCTTTTTTGCATTGTTGTCCAACATTATATATATAAAAATAATTTATTAGAAGCCAAAGAACACTTCTTAACCAGGGGTGCCAATAATTATGGAGGGTGCTGTATACTTAGTATTGTGACTGTGAGACTTAAATTTCACATTACCTCTTCACCATTGTTTTCCCCTCTGGTGGTGGGGCTTCTTGGATCACTATCAGACTTTATCAGCACTGTGGAAAGCACATAATTGTTTTACTAATATATGGTATCAATAGCCAGTAGCGCTGTTATTTAATATATGTTGTATAGTTTACAATAAAGGACTAAAACATTGATGCCACAAACCATCTGACTGGTGTATGCCTATATATATCTCCAATCTTTGCATGTTCTTGCACATTCCTCCTGCAACCAACATTAAACATAGCACCTGTGACTTGTGCCACAGTAGCTCTTTTGTTGGTTCAGACCAGACGAGTTGTTACCCTCACACATAAATACTTGGGTGCTCCAATACCTTGTGACCGGTTGGTGGTTTGTACCTCTTCAGGTAGATACTCTACTAACCGGGTGTAACAATATGAGGGGACACACAAACAACTAAACACTGTGGCTACCAAAATAAAACAAAGCTGAGTCTGTGGCAATACTGAGAAATGTACAACTGGGCATGGCATACATAAACACACATCCACAAACATTCAAGGGACTCAGAAACAAAAGGGAGCTATATAGCATGCTTAATTAGACATGGGATGACACTGCAGGGCTGTACAATGACATGAATAAGTCACATGGAAAACATAAACAAATAGAGCACACGGTGACAAGGACAGCACATGTAAAACGTAAACAAAAGCACATGGCAGGATGACATGACGAGGGCAGGGACATGGAGACATGGAGGCAAAGGTAGACAAAAGCACATGGCAAACACAAATAAACCCAGAATATGTGGACAAAAATGGATATATGGATGAGTCTGAGGAAGAGGTTTGACACCAGCAGTACCCCATGTGCCTTTCTACTTTGGAGATAATGCAGTCTAGCCATCACAATGTGGTCAATGTCAAAGTCAATCAAATTCCTGACCACTACTAATAGTTGAATGCTGATTACAGGAGGAATGTGTATTTACATGCAAAATGTGTTTGGAGCTGTGTTGTGGTATTAATGTTGTGATCTTCTTCTGTGAATGTACACGATACAATTTACAGTACAAATTATAATTGGCCCATATCAAAATGAATTGTTACTATGCATTTTTTGCTGAAATACAAAATTTGTTAGACAAATACTTTGGTTCAAACATTTGTAATGAATTTAGACTTTTCTAGTTAATGCTAGTTTCTTCTTCTTTTATAACTAATCTTCAATCATGGGCTATGTTATAACATCTGTAGCTTCTGTAACTGTTCACAGAAGTGTTGTACATTATAATTTGCATTGCAGGTTTATAGGTTGCCTGTATGAAAATATAATTTTCAACATGATCAATAAAAAACTATTGTACCTTTCTTGCGGCAGCAGCAGAACACACACATTGAGGACAGCAGAGAGAAGAGAAAAGTGCATATAGGACACACAGTCTGCACCACCAGCCAGCACTGTCTGCAGTCACATTTTTGACCACCTGCGTTCACCATACTTTCAGATACAGCTGGAGAAGTGTCTATAATGAGTAAAACAGTGAGATGTTAAGGGGTTCCTCTATTTATTATTGACAGCTTTATTTAGAGTGATCCTGCTGGAGAACTACTTTAAGTTCTCTTAAGAACCCTAATTAATATAAATGTGAACTTTTGATGCATTTTAGTGCAAAACACAGTTTCTTTTGTACTCAGTGAGGTTGAATACAAAAAAAATGTTTTTGAGAATATTTTAAAAAATGAAATAACTATATGTTTGTTTTTCAGACTTAAATAAAGAATATCTGTAATTAGCTGCACCAGCTGATGGCCAGTCATCTTGAATCACTATAAGACTGAAATGCACATACGTCTTTTACTAAAATATATTGCAAGTACCAAGATCCAGTGGAGCTGATATATAATATACATAAACTAGCCCACATTTTGATGGCACAAAGCATTAAAATCATCTGAACAGTATATATCTACACAGCCCCATACTCTCCCTGTACTTACATATTCTCCCAGTAACCAGCATTAAATGTTGAATGTAAACAGTAGCCCTTTCATTGATTCCAGAAGGTTTGGCCTTCATTGACCGGGAGCAGCCCATGAACCTTGTCATTTTGAAGATACTCTGATCCAGTCATCTAGCTCCCACAATCTGGTCACTGTCAGAGTCACTCAAATTCTTGCCTAATGTTTACAGGAGGAATGTATAATAACATGTAGTGCTTTGAGTCCTAAAATGTATTTGTGCAGTTTGACGGTAAACTGGTGGCATCGCTGCTCAATTTGAGAAATATCAAAACTTAACATTATTTTTCCTGAATTCTGTAAGCTTGACAAACGTGTTTTCACAATCAATGTGCTGAGTAGTACTGCATAGCACATAATTATAACTTAAATAAAGCTTAAGTAAATACTATTCTTTCAGTACAGGCTACTGGTGACATATTGCTATATTAAGTCTAGAACAGTTTGTATTATTAAATTGGTTCTGTGAATAATCAAACAATAATAATTCAATACAATTTAAAAAGTGTAAAATTAACTAACTACAAAACACTGATTAAACAGACAGATATATGTTTACCTGAAACATGTAAAACAGAATGTAATACTGACAGAATTAGCTC
>BRDA01067830.1:0-41812 GCA_036984385.1 Crenuchus spilurus | reverse complement strand
TTCACAAATTACTACTGTAAAAAACACAGATATATGTTGTAAAAAATACACTGTATTTACAGTAAAAACTAACTTCACTGACAGAAATTCACTGTAAAATATACGACCCTCACTTGGCGCAGGGCATTACACTATTCAACTAAGCCCAGGACAGGGCGCCAGTCCATCACTGGGTGAACACACACTCTTTTTTTTTATTTATTTTTTATAGAGTAGCCAATTCACCTGACCTCCATGTTTTTGGACTGTGGGAGGAAACCGACGCAGACAACATGGAAATTCCGCTCAGATGCAGACTCGAACCCAAGACCTCAGCGCTGAGAGGCGAACCTCCTAACCACTAAGCCACCGTGCCGCCCTTTTACCATGCAATTAAAATAAAATACTATATGAAAACCTATTTTGTTTGTCATGCCATGATAGTGTTTTATTGTACAAGTAATGCATTAATAAGTATGTTATTTAAAATAATTATTTATAGTATATACATTTTTACAACGTATATCTGTGTTTTTACAGTAGTAATTTGTGAAAAAAAATGGTTCTTGAATGTAAAATTCACGGTTGTCGAACATGCATACCGTAATTTATCATACAGTCTGACCGTATATTTGACGGTAAAATTCTGGCAACCACAGCTGCCAGTTTTTTACCGTAAATTTTAGGGGTTTTTTTTTTACAGTGCATGTACAAGATCACTGTATTTTTTACGGTGAAAAAATGGCAACCACAGCTGCCAGTTTTTCACCATAAATTTGACAAGATTTTTTTTACCGTGTATGTACACCATCAGTTTCCCCCAAAATCCCAAGTAATGATTGATCATGAAATGTACCATTTCATTGCAAAGTACATTTTCCAAGCAAATGTTTTCAATTTGATCATGCATGAAATAGTTTCACTGTTAACTGGGTTAGGAAATCAGGTTACTTTATTTTGATCATGTCAACATAATGATCCATACATATATTTATAAGTGACAAAATGCATTATTTACAGAAAATGAATGTAAAATTTATGGTTTTTGCTGGTATATGCATATTACGGAATATATGTGTTATAAACACAGTGCATGTATATGTTACATTGAAATCCTGTATTATTTGCGGGAAAAATATGTTAAAATTAGCGTTTTGGCTGGTGTTTTTATTTACGCCATTTCACCGTTAAATAAACTGTGTTTAACCTATTTTCCATTTACGGTGGTAAACTGTCATAGTTTGACAGTTTTTCACCGTAAAATCTACGGACATTTTTTACAGTGTAGGTAGAGAGATGGGTGAGTGGGATTGTAGGTCAGTGGGTAAACAGATAGGTAGAGAGATGGGTAAGTGCAGGTAGGTAAATTTGTAGGTAGGTTGGTGCGTAGATGGGTAGGTAGGTATATAGGTAGATGGGTGAGTGGGTAGGTGGGTAGATGGGTAGGTAGATAGGTAGGTAAGTAGGTAGATGGGTTCATGGGATTGTAGGTCATGGGTAAATGGATAGGTAGGTAGATGGGCAGATGGGTGAGTGGGTAAGTATGTAGGAAGGTAGACTGGTGGGTAGATAGGTAGGTAGGTGGGTATATTTTGTGTGTGTATATACAGTAGATTAGATTAGACTTTTCTCTCTGTTAGCAGTTAGAAAATTCTAGAATTTCACAATAAAGTCTTAGATTTTGTGTCAGTGACTTTAATGGGTTTTGTATGAAAGGTTAGTGTGTGTGAGGGGGGGGGGGTGTCAGTCATTTAGTAGGCGTGTGTGGGCTGTGTTGAATCAGTTCTGACCTGTTCTGTCCTGACCATGACTGAGGTCACAGAGTGTTCTCTGGCAAGATGCACTCCATCTGCACATACACAGTTCTCTCTCTCTCCCTCTGTCACACACACATGCACACAAACAAAAGAGACACACCTATTCTATCTGTGTAATCCTATATCTATCAATACATCTTCTCATGAGAGCTGGGCTCTCTCAGTGTGATTCTCTGAAACATGCACACTTACACACACACACACACACACACACACACATAGAGAGCTGGGGCATAACCACATTTTTTCACCAGTATTACCATTTACACACTGGTGATGAGAAATAAGTCTTTTTCTGATTGGCTGGCAGGTGTCATTTAATTCTGTTTATGTGACACACATGAAATAGGTCCAGTTGTCCATGTTCAGTCAATGTTCTACAAGGTTTGTATGGTATTAATAAGCATCCAGTGACTGACAACTTGTACTACATTCCCTACTACAACAGCCGATTTGTGAAAATTGATGATTTTGTGATTACTTTGTGTGAACACTACAAATCCTTTGTAAAATGGTACATCTAAATATGTGGCAACAATGGGATACGCCGGATATTGGCTGTCAAGGTGTCCCATTATACAAAATGAATGAACTTCCATAACATTCTTTGGCTCCAACATGTCTGTTAATTTCATATAATGGGACACGTTGGTGGCCATCATCCCTTACTTAAATAAATGCTTCTCTCAGGAATCATACTCAAATATTTTCCACTTATTCCAGATGTAGTCAAACAGCCAGGTCATATTTGTAGTCAAAATTTAGTTTCTTTAGTTTACACCTTCACATAGATGCAAGGCTGACAATGCTAATAAACACTAGAACTCAATACTCACCAAAATAATAATTATGCATTTCATTTGAGATGCATCTCCAAAAGATGTGTCCAGAACTTAATTAAGGTATACTTTAACATAAAATGCATTATTTCATATATTTTACGACACAATATGACTTTATGTGAGCTCAAACAATACAAATCCATGTATCATTCCTCCAAATAAGGCTGATGTACTTCATTAAGTGTATGTGAGGTATTGGAAAATTGTTTGCTACTTGCACCTTATGTACCTAACTTGCATGACATTTATCATAAAATTCATCCCCATATTAACAGACTCATGCATAAACAAATACAGATGGTTTTGTAAACCCACAAGTACAGTCAGATCTCTGCAGGGGGCCAAGAGGCACACATGCAGTACACACATACAGTACATGCACACATTTACTCAGGGATACAGCAGAATACACACACATACACATACCTGGACATATATGATATACCCTATTATGTCACTTCCTGTTACTCCCGCCTTTAGCTATGGTCAGACCTTTGCAGAAAACATTTTAAAGACAAACACATGGACAAGAATACACACAATTATTTCAACCCACAAGCTCAGTCATCCCTGAGGATTCAGAGCACTGCAGGGGACCGTGGGGGAAGACACTCTCTCTCTCTCTCTCTCTCTCTCTCTCTCTCTCTCTCTCTCTCTCTCTCTCTCTCTCTCTCTCTCTCTCTCTCTAAAACACACATGAGGCAGTGGGATCAGACAGATGACCAGCCTCCCCCTCACCACTCGGGACAGTGACACACTCGATAAAAAGCAACAGACGGCACACTGGGGAGTGGGCAGCATGTATGTGTTAATTGTGTGTTTGTGTGTGTGTTTGAGTGTCCACACATGTTGATGTGCATGCTAACACATGTGCATGCCCTTTGAGTTGCTAACTCAGTTTCACTGACACAGTTCAGAATGTCTTGTGAATGTGTGGAGAGGTCATGTTTACACATGCATGGCATTACAGTTAATGGATGCTTGGAGCTAATGTTTCTGCTCTAGAACTGATAAAATAAATTTTTCAGATGCCTAGCAAGTTATCATACAATATGTTTTTTAGTGTTTTTATTATTTATATTATTTTATATTTAGGATTAGTCAATGCATAATCCTTAATAACTTTCTATTTTCATAGAAAACCAGTAATTTTGTGCACTATTTGGATAAAAGTTCTGGGACACCTTCATTGTTTCTTCTGAATTGCATTGCATTTGCATTGAGACAAGTTCTAGTGACTTTGAGTGGATGTTTTTAGCCTACCATACCTCTACTAATTGGTAGAGATGGCACAATCACATTGTGTTAAGTTCAACCCCTTCTTTAATAAGATATAGTGATTTAAATATGCACTACCAATTTATTGACCAGAATGTTAAAAAATTAAGAAGAAATCATAACATTTAATTTAGCACACTATTAGTGTTGCACCTACTTCTGGCATCCACATAAGAGAAAAAAGGCAGCTCTGACACTGGCACTAAAAAGAAACAACAAACTGCACAGTAGCTTAGTAGTCTACTATTTAGTGGAGGTAAAATTGCATATCATCACAATCATGCACACTCAAAGACAAAGAAGCATCAACGCCATGCATTAGTACCCAACCTCAGTGAGGTACGACAAATTATGTGCTGCATCCAACAACCTCATATGTGTAGACCTGGGTGGCAACAAAAAAGGGTGAAGGCTAAGTCATGAGCTACACGCAAAACAAATCACAAAACAAAACTCACAAATTTAAATCATTTTCTACATATAACTTTCTAACCAAAAATACAACTAACACATGATAACAATACTTAACAATTACACTAATATGTCACAAAATATTTAGCAAAATATACTTTTTTTTTTACCTTTATTTAACCAGGCAAATCATTAAGAACAAATTCTTATTTACAATGGAAGCCTGGCAAGAGGCACAGCCTCTTGATTAAAAACACATACAGCACACAAACAACACTATAGGACAACAATAAAGCAACAATTATAACGTTATAAAGTGTCTAAATCACTGCAGTTACTTTTACTAACAGACCACTGAAAAAAGGCAGAAGATTCAACTCACAAAGCTAGTTCACTAAAGTAATCACCTGCCTAAGCTGAATAGCCCTGATCTCCGATCCCTCAGACAGCACTGCATCGAGAACTGTCATCAATAGCTTATATAACCACAAGGGTAAGGGATTACTTTGACAAACCTTTGTCAAGCACTACAATACAGAGTTACATCACACATTGCAAAAAAAAAAAGCCTTATGTTAACCATGTCCAGAAGAAGCATTGATTCTGAACTCTGAGGCATCTGGCATGCAAACAGTGGAAATGTATATTGTGTTATCAGACTGTATAACAGACTGTTATCAAAAACAAGTCCAAAAGCCAGGGTCTGTCATGGTATGGGGTTGTGTTAGTGATCTTTGTAAAGCTTTTACATTTCTAAAAAGTATACTCAGATTTGGAGCAACATAAGCTACGTTCAAGAAATCTTTTCCAGGGATGTCCATGATTTTTTCTGTAAGACAATGCAAAACGACATTACAAAGGCATTGCTGCAGAAGAAAATGGTACTGGACTGGCCTGGCCTGCCTGCACTCCTGACCTGTCCCAAATAGAGATTTTATTCAGAAATTTGAAACAAAAAATTGAATGACAAGTCTGCATTGTCACCTTAAGATGTGTTTACAGGAAGAATGGGACCAAAATAACGCCTGAAACAATATTGTTTGGTGTTCTTGCTGCCAAATGTCCTTTAAGTGTTGTGAGAAAGAATGGCAACATTACAAAGTGGTAAATGCTTTACTGTCAAATCATAAAAATGTTGGGTTCATACACTGCAATGAAATAAAAGTCTAAATAAATGTAAGAAACATTGAATTTTTAATTTGCATTTTCAGTACTATCCCAACTTTTGTCTTTTTTTGGGTAGGGGTGGGTGGATGGGGAGGGGTTGTATAAACAAAACAGAACAAAACAAGAAAACAAAAATAATGTGGTACTGTAATGATGTCTGTACCAGGAGATACTTCATTGAATTTAGAGCGGCCAACAGAGAGCCAGACTGTAAAGGGAAACAGACTTGCCTTATAAGTTCCTCTCGTCCACCAGAGGGAGTCTAAAGTCTACCTACGTTCAGTGGTTATTAACTGCACCTGAGGTGGATGTGGCATAGCTCTCATTAGCTTTACGTCTATAATATTTTGTTTTGTTGTGTTTGTTTGAAGGATGTGTTTACTTCTGCTCTTTAATTTGAGCGCGCCATTGGGCACATGCGCAGTGTGTCATTCCTGGATCGTGGTAATCGCACCCGTTCTCAGGAATTTTGGCTATTTATTTTCACACCGGGGTTCTCTTCATTTGGAGTCCTTCCTGTCTTTGCTCTTTTGTTTCCATTGAGGGTTTTTCTTTGTTTATTTTTTTGAAGCTTTGGTCTGCTTTTGTTTCTTACTCTTGTGGGTTTTCTAATCCTGTAACTCATCTAGTCAGCACAGATGGAAGAACACAATCAGCAGAATGCAGGTGGTTAGTGACCTGTCACAGTAAAGCTCTGGTGTACTTAAAACTCAGGTGCTAATATCGTCTATAAGAGCATAATACCCACTCAACTGTACACAGTTAAACATGATGCTACATCTTCTACTACACCAGGAGGAATAGTTTGAAATGGACATTACCATCAACACATTGCTAACCGGCTGGTACTCAGAACCTACAAACCAACTTGGAGTTAAAACGACTCAGTAATACACAAAAGCAGTATATCACTGACCATATCCCTATAACTATCACTACCTGCTGTAAGCAGAGTAGACTGTGTTGAAAACCACAACCCTTCCAGTTAGGAGACCTGTGACTGCCCTATAACAATATCAACACTCTTGGCTACAGGTTCCATTACATCAAAATGATGCATTTTATAGAGGACCATGTTTGGGGGCTTTAGTGCTGTGCCTGGCATTAGACATGGTGCCAATATGTTCATGTTTATCTGCTTCAGAGGGCCCTATTAGGAGTACCTCTCTACAGGGACTACACAAGCTGTGTACATTTGTACTTGTCAGAAATGAGTTCAAGTAGCTGAATACATTCATTAGAAAGGGTGTCCAGTCATTTGGACAGTGCATGTCATTACTGACATATGCAGTTCCTTCTGCTACTGGATCTGCTCCGACACTAGTAATCTGTATCTAAATCATTTTCTGCCACAATTCAATATTTTCAGTTCATAAAGATGTTATAAACGGGGAGAGTGGTCACTGGTTGGAATATGAAAGGATAATTTTTCTGTTGGCGGAGAAAGTTTGGTCCATTGGAAGAGTCAATCCTCATCTGGGTTATAAAAGCCCCCTCTCATTGAGAACTGTTACTGAGTCAACGTTACAATGTTTTCATCAGTGACTTCAAATGTCTTTACAACTGTAATTTGACCTTCAGTGAGTCTTGTCACTGTCCTTTTTAAAAAGTTAAAGTCTGCCACAAGCCGTATTAAAAAAAAAAAAAAAAAAAAAAAAAAAAAAAAAACAAGCCGTATTAAAAAAAAAAAAAAAAAAAAAAAAAATCATGAGCCCCTGGGTTGATGGTGGCAAAAAAATTCCTAAGATTACAGAAAGAAACCTTAAAAGAAACCAAGACTTAAAAGTGGAACCCATCCTCCTCTGGTCAACAACAGCAGAATAGATAGATGGATAGATAGATGTATAGCCTTTATTGCCATTATACAAACCATACACAGTATACATAGTACAACAAGATTGGAAGCTGCTCCAGAAGTGGATAAAGAGAAATTCATAGTTAACCTAATCAATACACAACTCTAGTTTCCTAAGCATCTATCTTTTAACTTTATTTCTAAAAACATGACTTTAGCATTCCAGTTCTAGTTTAACTGCTCAGCTAGTGTACTCATTATAGGTGATTACATATCCAGTATCAATATGCTACTGTTTTGCTGGTAGCTGGCTAATGCTGGAAACATTCTGGGTTTATACTGAGACAAGGCTAATGTAGCTAACCTGTAATGGATACCTCATACTCCACCAGTTAGGATACCTTTTAATAAGTAGTGTTTAGCTGGTAACTAATTTGAAGTAGACTTGAGTGTATCTGTTTCCTAGGTTCTACATTTCCATGGTTATTTTAAGGCTATTAATGGTAAAAAAAAGAGTTTTTCCAGCTCAGTATTCACTTTCACACAGACCATTGTGGGAACCTTAATCTTAACTACCCAGACTCTGCTGAGTCAGATTTGACTCGCAACACAACAGATGTAACAAATGTTCAGACCTTCAAAATAAACTTAACCACTGGTTCTGTTTTTGTATGGCTTTTCTGAAACCATTTCCAAAATAATGGGTTAAACATGTAAAGTATTTTACATTACATTACATTACATTGCATTTAGCGGATGCTTTTATCCAAAGCGACTTACAATAGTGGGAAAGTACAGATGTGAAAAATACTAGAGTTGTACTAGTATTTACTAGTACTAGTATACTAGAATTTTAACTTGTAACAGGTCATAGTTGCCCCAAACACAACTGGTGAGTGAAATTGAACTGAGTAAAATGAGACCCTAGGAACAGAGAACCCTGGTAACATGACCTGGTTTCAGATACAATTCCATTATATAAATAAAAAAAATAGCATAACTCAAAATAATAGTAGCATTCGTCTTGAATCTTGAGTTTTTGCCCATAGTTTTGTCCATTTTCATAGGTCACATAGAGTCAAAAATCCCATAACCAAGTATATTTGATATTACTTTACAACTAATATGGATTGAGGCAAGTGAGTGCTTTTGGCCTCCACCACTTATTAACAACACTAACCTACACATTAGCTCTAGTGTGGGAAAAAAACTAGCAACGTTTCATACTCTTCCATTTCTTGCCCTCTTTTCCTTTTCATTTGTGGGCAGAGGTGAAGAAGCAGATTCTTTACCACCACAACACTGTCCCAAGAGTGGAAGAATGAAGAGGAAAGAGGGGGAGGAAGAGGTTGGAGGAACCGAGAGGAACTTCTTGGAAAGTAAGCTATGGAGGCATTTATTTGTTGGAAATTAGTTTTGGACATAATGCATCATCTCAGTGTTTCTTCGGCAACTGGAACAACGCCATTACATCCACTCATTCAGTCTTCATGACTATGGTTAAAAGGAAGTGTCTACGTATGTGAGGTAATTGTATGTGGATGGTTTATACAATTGCATGTGTCCACGACAGTCAGTCTGTAACGAAGTCTGGTCCTGCCCCTCTTCATTCATATGCCACTCTCCCCCTTCTTCCGTTCTTCCAGCCTAACTCATTGTTTTGGTATGATGCATGTTGTCAATCACTCCTCCAGTCCCTGCCCTTCTCTTTAATGGAATAAGCACAGGCCTGTCATCGCCTTTATTCTGCCAATTTTAGGTTTACTTGCGTTCCTCCATTGCTGCCTCCCTCATCTGTCTATTTCTGCCACACATTTATTCATTTGTCTCTATTTTTACTCGGTGGCAATCCCTGTCATATCCCAAGCCAGTCTGACGCAGATGGGATGATGCAGAGAGAGAGAGAGAGAGAGAGAGAGATAGAGAGAGAATCTGTCAGCAAAAGCAACAGTGTACTTTCTGAGTATTTTCAAGTGATGATACTTAAAGTCTATTTGTTGAGAAATTAAAATTACTTTTCTTTACTTTCACTTTTCCTTCAGTTCACATTGGCTTGTAGATTTAATTTCATTATTATTTTGTTGGTTCAGCACCTACAAAACCTTTTTATCACTTATGTACCTCTATTACACCAAATATATATATATATATATATATATATATATATATATATATATAGCAGCCTGATAAACTTTAGTTAATATGTTGAAACTTTAATCACAGTATTTGTATAGTACTGTAATTTTTACTACAGTAATCACAATACTGTACAGTTCATCACAGTAATGCTGTATTTATCATGACAAATATCAAGACTACTGTCACAGGCATTACATCATTAATTACTGTAGATGAATAAAATAATTAGAGTAAAATGAAGACACTGAAACCAATTACTTGTTTGATCATTTTTAATTAATCCTTTTACATTTTCAAATATTTTTGCTTGCCAACAGTCATGTATACAAGTAACTCGCATGCTAGCAAGAAGAGGCACTCAATCAGATCACAAATCTCTGTATCATCTTGGAGAAAGCAAGAAAAAAACCAGGAACTGTATTTCTGTTTCATTGATTTGACAAAGGAATTTGACATGGTACAGCATGACAAGCTGTAGATAACCATGCTGGAGATGGGTTTCTCCTCACATCTGGTCCAGCTGCTGAGAAATGTGTACAGTCAGCAGCGTGCGACCGTCAGGACAGTCGTTCACACATCAGCACTGTTTAGCATCAGTAAAAAAGCAAGTCAATTAGCACCAACACTAAACTAAGACTAATGAAAGCCTTGGTCTGGAAAGCACATATGGATGTGAAGTCTGGACACTGAAGAAAGAGGAAGAAAGACATATTCAGGCTTTTGAGAACAAGTGCATCAGGAAGTTGGTGAAGATGATGTATGAAGATGATGACCACTGAGCAAGTCTGAGATGCCAGAACTGAAAAGGACTTACTGATGCACATTAAATCCCACAAGTTACCTTATTTGTCATGTAATGAGTCACACCCATGAGAGCATTGAAGGAAGAGTTATGACGGGACTTGTGGAGGGAGTTTGAAGACCATGCAATACCAAGAATAACCTAGATGGAGAACATCAAGACATGGACTGAATTATCAGGTGCTAGCCTGCTAAATCAAAGAGATAAACGACATTGGAGAGCAATACTCATCTGTGTAGCCTACCATCGCAAAGCGAGAAAGCCCACAAGAAATAGTGATGAGCCAATGGTGCCAACACTAGCTAACTAGTACAACACACACATACACACAAGTTTGTTTTATCAAATACTGACACACATACAGTGCCCTCCATAATTATTGGCACCCCTGGTTAAGATGTGTTCTTTAGATTCTAATAAATTGAGTTTTTTTCTAAATAATATAGGACTACGATGGAAAAAAGAGTAAAATCCAACCTTTAACTCAAGTGCATTTATTCAGTAGGAAAGAAATCCCACATTAAGAAATAATTGTTTAACATCAAATCATGTGTGCCACAATTATTAGCACCCCTGAAGTTAATACTTTGTACAACCCCCTTTTGCCAACAAAACAGCACCTAATCTTCTCCTATAAAGTTTCACAAGATGGGAGAATACAGAAAGAGGGATCTCTCTAAATCATCCAGTGACCTGGGTCCTCTACTCTGCACTCTCCTCTTCAGCTCACCCCACAGGTTTTCAATGGGGTTGAGGTCTGGGGACTGAGATGGCCATGGGAGGAGCTTGATTCTGTGTGTGGTGAACCATTTCTGTGTAGGTTTGGCCATATGTTTAGGGTCATTATCTTGCTGGAAGACCCAGTGTTGACCCATCTTCAGCTTTCGAGGCAGAAGCCACCAGATTTTGTTTTAAAATGACCTGTATTTCGAAGCATTCATGATGCCATGCACCCTAACAAGGTTCCCAGGGCCTTTGGAAGAGAAACAGGCCCACAGCATCACTGATCCTCCCCCATATTTTACAGTGGGCATGAGGTGCTTTTCTGCATACTCAGCTCTTGTGTTATGCCAGACCCACTTAGAGCATTTGTTGCCAAAAAGCTCTATCTTTGTTTCATCTGACCAAAGCACACAGTCCCAGTTGAAGTCCCAGTACTGCTTAGCAAACTCCAAACGTTTGCGTTTATGATTGTGAGGGACCTAGTAAATTCTGGTAAAATTCAGGTTTAAGTGTACAGTTAGCTCCTCATCATTTGCTTTACTGTGGAGGAAGTAGGTTAGTTAGCTAAAGATGTCTTGTCCTCAAATGCATAAATATAGATACATATCTCTTTTTATGCAAAATAACCTGTCAAAAGAAAATGCTCAAAAGCTGGAAAAATTTTAATGATATATTTTTCCTGAAAATCAAAATAATTAACTATAAAATTAACCCACCACTGACTTTTGACCATGATGCTTTGCAGATCTACAGCAACATGTTGTATGCAGGTTCTACAGTAATCATTTGTTCAGTATACAGTAACAATGCTGTTAAAACTACAGAAAAATGTTAGATATGTATCAATACATGGAACTGTATCAATGCATCAACCAAACAGCAAATGAGTATGAATATACATATTATAATAACAATTTAATAACAATTAATAACAATTTAATAACAATTAGTGTCAGCAGTATTTACATATGACCTTGTTAACACAAGGTAGTTTATTACACAATAAGAATGAAACAAAGTGACAGCAGTATTCAGCATTTACAACCAAAAGTGTTGTGAAGATGTCATAAACCTATCACATATTATAGCGTGTTTCCACAGAAGAGTACAGTAGTCTGTATATTGTGATATGACGTGATTCAGCACAGTTCAGACATCAGAAGATCAGTATTGTCTCTTCAGTAAGGAGACTTGTTGTAGAGCCTTATTGTAGTGGGGTCTCATGCTGCTTCTTAATGGAGCATATCTGTATCAGTCTCCCATTGAATGCCCTTCTGTTTTTAGTGTTGTGTACAGAGGGTGTGTAAAGTATTATCCAAATTGGCCAATTTTATTGAAAGTTATTCATCCTGCTACATCCTCCGGAGAGTCCAGTTTGACTCCTACAACAGGGCTCAGCCTTCTTGATGAGTCTGTTCAGTTTGTTCGGGGAAATTTAATTGATGCTGCTGTCCAGGCACACAACAGCATAGAATAACACTCACTTTGTGCTAACATCAAAAGGCTTCAGCTTCCTCAAATACAGATGGTTCTGGCCTTTCTTATTCACAGTGAGGGTGTTACAGTCCATGTAAAGTTTGTTGTGCAAATGCACAACCAGGTACTCGTATGTCCTGCCTAGGGTGACCAGACGTCCTCTTTTACCCAAACATGTCCTCTTTGAGACTTGAAAAACATGTCCTAGTGGAATTTCACAAACCTCCATGATTTTGTTTTACTCAAGAAGTGTTTCACTCACAAACTAGTCTCGCCCTTTCCCTATTCCGTTAGGTTCGCTTCAGTGAGATGTTACGCTATATTAAATGGAGATGGGCGAGCATTAGGACCCAACCGAAATCCAAGCGCTCAATCTGAAACCTTTAGGCTGCACACAAGCTCACTGATTGGCTCTGCCAGTTTTTGCTAATGTGTGATTGGCCGTCATCAATGTCACTCCCTCAAGTAGCATCTGGACTGCAATTTGGCAAGGAGTAGTGATGGGAATTCCGGCTCGTTCTAGGGAGCCGGTTCTTTTGGCTCCCAAGTGGCTCCTTAGATTTGGTTGCTTAAATCAATTTATTATTATTTTTATTATTATTTATTATTTATTTTATTAGTATTTATTTTATTATTTATTAGTATTATTTATTTATTATTATTAATTATTAATTAATTAATTAGTTAATTAATTAATTAATTAATTATTATTTGTTTATTTATTTATTATTTATTATTTATTATTTTTATTATTATTAGTTCAGTCAATTTTGGTACATTTCTCACATCATAATTTACATTCTCATCACAACAAGTGCATTTCTCAAAACAGTGCAAAATTGTTGAGCAAAACTCAATGAAAATCCTGCAAAAGCATGTACCTCACTCAGAATTCTTTGTTTTTGCCTCAGAAGCAAATATTTGTCAATCAACTAGTCAGTGACATCAGAATGTCTTGTCTGTGTGTCATTGCCTATGAACAAGGCCGTCAGAATACTTAGTCATGTTGTCAGCTTTTGATTACAGAAATGATGTGCATTATGTGGTGTATCAATTGAAACTGTTACATACAAAATACAAACTTACACAAAACATAAAGTTACATATGCCTGTATGTAGGTGGCTGACTACAAAAAAATTGGACTGGAATTAAATTTATACAGACATATTCTTTTACTGTGTTGTTCACACAGCAATTAGATTGATATTCATATAAAATACATTTTTTGAAATTCAGGAAAGATGGACAACTGGCAGCTTTCAATAACACAATACAAAAACTAAAAAATTACAGATGTACTCTAAACACTCAAAAAAACCTGAGACAGCAACTTAAGGAATTAAAAAGCTTTTTTTTCTGTACATTCTGATGCTCCTCTTTGTTGGGCCACATGTTTTCATCTACATCACACTTGATATCTTCTCCTGCAATGCAGCATGTTAGGAATTTCCTGAAGTGTCTAAACCAGCCTCTACAGGCATCTGTTGTGATATCCTCACAAGCTGCATCCACAGCAGTCAGCAGGTTCATCTGGGTGTGTGACTGCTGATCGTACACCTTCCATCTCCAGGCTGAGAAGAACTCCTTAGGTTTGGGGATGGAGCACAGGGTGGGAGGAATTCCATCAGCATTCTATGGTGAATGGTAAACCATTTCCTGATGGTGTTAGAGTGGTAAAAACTCACATAATAACCACATATTTGGTCATGTCCTCTTGCATCACACCTCTCTCATTATCAGGGGTGATCCCTGTAGGTGGTGTACAAGAATGTAAGGAGATGCTATATGTTATAGGGCCCTATAATAGGAATATGTATAAGCAGCACACATTGTAATGTTTCCTCCCCGTTGGCCTGGTACATCAGTGGTAGCCCTTTAATCCAATGATGTTTCGACCATGCCTTCTGCATTTTTCAAGTTTGAAGCCCCTTTCAGGTATAAAAGTGTGGAGCAGTTCTCCTGATTCCAGCTCTGATACGCTGAAGCAGAAAAGGAGTAATGAAGTGCATATAATGTTAATTTTGGACAAGAAACATGTTTCAGCCATAGCAAATATGTCAGCATGCATAAGGATTTTACCTGTAGGCTACACACTGATACCGCAGCTCTTTCACCTGTCACCATGTCTTTGAAATTGAACTTTGTACAGCAGTTTCATGCTCATCTGGTGTCATTGAGAGCTGTAAGCTGTTTCATTATTGTTTGATCTAAACCTTCACAAATTCCCCTTCTTACCTGAACACCAAGATTCACCTTGGATGATTGTACACCTTCATCAATTTAGGATAAATGATCCCTCTGGGATCAATAAAGTATCTATCTATCTGACCTCTGCTCTAGAAGCACTTCAATATTCCTTACTGTGGCATGTCTACTGATGGCAGCAATCATGGAGCAGTATTCCTTCTGCTCATTCAGTATTTTGATTGGAAGAATTGATAGACAATCATACAGTCCTTGTCATATCTTAACATATAATTTCTCGTAACAATCTATAATTTTTTTTTTTCAAAAGTAATGAAAGTATCTCAAATTGACTTTATCAAAATATTGATATAGCAATTCACTTAATAATTAAAACTAATAATTAGACACTGGATTTTTAATTTTAAGTATAAGTTTCTATTTTAAAAAAACTACAAAAAGTTAGTTTTTTTGAGGGACTTCACTAGTCATACTCTGGAGGAGTCCTCCTCCTCATCTCTAGGGGGCAGCAAACCAAGGGCTGTTACTTCATGCAGCGCGGAAACGAAAGATTAAACGTTCCATCCAAACGTGTTTCCTCGCTTTTTTCCAGCGCGTGAAGCTACAAAAATAATCTCCAAGACGACGATGCAGAGATTTTGTGAGTAACACGTACCTGGGGAAGCTGACGGCTTTTTGTGTTTGTGTTTTCGTGCAGCAGCAGTGTTAGAAATGCTGACTAGCTGAAAGACTGTTGGTTTGTTTATTTGTGAGCTTGTGTGGCTCTTCCTGACAGACCAGGCATGGTACTGAACATGAAGCGAAATGCCCTCTGAAGCTAAAGTGTCACTACAGTTAACCAAGCTTCGCTTTAGATTCTTATTCATAAACGACAGAATGGGATTTACAGTTGCAGTAAGTTATATTCAGGCTGTCAGAATGATCCTGACAGTACTGTGCCGAATTCAGAACCCCCGTTAGGAAATGCACCCCTCTCTGGTGGGCGTGGGCGGGTCGATAGTTTGTGAATTTTCATTTTAAAACCGGTTTTCTATTGAACGTAATGTTGTTTAACCATAGAGACCTCACAAAAGTCTCTCCTCTTATGTTTCAGTTTTTTTCTTATATATTCTGACATAAAATAGCTACAATAACTAGTCACAATTTTATAGGGTTAAGGATCTGGTCTTGTGACCATAAAGTTACCGGTTTGATCCCCGTGCAGGCCATGACTGACTTGTCCTTAAGAAAGGCACCTAACCCTAAATTGCTCCCTGGGCGCTGTGCATAGGACTGACCCTTCGCCCCTTTTACAAATCCCAGAATGCACCGCGCAACCGGCAACATCCGGTTTACCATGCTATCAATACTACACTATCACGCTGCTTGCCACACTGGCCTACATTTAAATTGATAGCATGCAACACGATAGCTTGCAACAACGTGTTTACACTAAAAACCCACTACATAAATTGAAAATACAAGTTGACACAACAAGATATTATGTTTAATATCCAAAGAAATATTATCTGCATATAGTTACAAAAGCTAGTAGATATCACGTAAGCATTTACTTACCAAATAAAGTTGTAAACAGTGTATGTAGCGTAGCTGGCACAGACATAAAGAAGAGAAAATGGTAAACCGGATGTTGCCGGTTGCACGGTGCATTCTTGGATTTGTGAAGAGACCGAATCACTTCGGGCACATGTTCTCATTGCATCCATGAAAATGTATTGCAGAAAACCATAGGTGTCGCGGTACATCCAGTGCTGTTTCCATTTCTAAAGAATCCATACCACTAAAAGTCCACTGTGGGTTTTCCTGGTTACCTACAACACCACCTGCAGCATAAACGAAGTGAATGGTCAGTGCTGTTCAAAACTGAGGAGGTAACGTCAGTCCCATTGAAATCTCACAATGCCCAGCTTTTGCTAAAACGTTTTTACATGGCCTCAAAATTAGCCCTGGGATATGTTACATTACTACTCATCTAAACAATAAAATGAGGAGTAAGCTATTTTAATTAACTGTAGGCTAATTTAGATTGGTATTTTTGGATGACGAGTAATTTGCAATATCCCTCCCCAGACAGTTAAAAATGTTAAAAATGACTTATTGGCTGCTATGAACAAAGTTATGTTTGGGGGAAAAAGTGTGCCAAATGTCATGAAAAGAACACCTCTCCAGCTGTTAAACATGGGGGTGGATTGATTACGTTTTGGACTTGTTTTGCATCCAGTGGAATGGAGAATGTTCCACTTGGAGAGGGAATAATGGATTCAATTACTTACCAGCAAATTCTTGAAGCAAATGTCAAACCATTTTCTACAAGTGGATAACGATACTAAACACACCTAAATCCACAATGGACTATCTCCACAGTCACAAACTGAAGGTCTGGCTAGTCCTGTGACTAAAATCTGGTCATGGGCACTCAAACCCCAAACAAGAATTGAAAGATTATTAGCTGTCTAGAAAATGCATTTATAAGCTGTATTACTTGTTAAAGGGGGTGTTAAGTGTAAAAGATGGAAATAAAGCATTAAGTGAACAAGCATTAATAAATACATCAAAAGCATTTGAACAGTTGTTTAATTACCTGTGTTAGTGTTCAGTACGGGACATGGCCAGACAACACTTCCTCCAATCCAGTCCATCCATGGAAAATCTACCTACTGATACTTTAAAGTGATTCTTTTGATAATTTATGATCAATCTGTGATGGCCTTATTTCAGATATAGAAAATAACCATTTTCTAATGTATTCCTACATTATTCTAACATTAAGCAGGGCTAAAACATTTATAACTCACAAGCAGAAGTTTTGACAGCTTTAAGTGGATTAGGATTTAAATTCAGTTGTGATTCCTGTAGGCTATGCTTGCATGTTCAGCAGTTTATCAAAAAAACATGCATGACCCCTAATTACACATGCTAGTTTCCTGGGGAAAGAACATTAACCAAACATTACTCAGCAATACTATCAAAGCACTTGGCAGTCTACATGGCACACATGAACTTAGTATTGAAATGTTTGTTTCTCACATTTTTAGCCATGCAGTGAAAAGTATCTTTACCTGCATTTATGTAAGTTTTAGTAAGTTTAAGGTTTGTTTTGGGTAATGTTGCGTGCATGCTTTTAATTAAGTGACATCAGGCATTGTTCTTTTTATTTCTTATATCTAAAAATGTATTTGCTCTCAATTTTATTTGTATCTCATTTCCCTCTTTTTTGTTTTTAAATTTAAAGCTCCTCTACTGGCAACAAGTGAGGAAGACCAGGAAACGGATGACTACGCCCCCAAGAAAACACCTTTTCCACACAGGAACAGAAAGCAAACCTCTAATCATGATGGAAGGAAAAGGTCAGCAAAGTTGTACAAGAACCACCTTGTAAGAAGAAATGTAAGCCCTGCTGACAGGGATCTAGGTGACATTCCAAAAAAGTACACAGAAAGTGAGTCTGAACCTGAGTCAGAAAGTTACATTTCAGAAGTGTCACAAAACATAAGGGGTCGACCAACAAAAGCAAGAGAAGTTCAGGAGTTTCCAGAGAATTCAGACCAAGAGTCCTGGAGTGCTGCCTCTGTAAGGAGAAAGAATACTAGAAAGCAACATCACATTAAACAGACGAACAAAGAAATGCATGCAGAGACTGTTTCTGATTGTGAAAATGAGGAAATACTTGCAAAGAAATCGCTAACATCCAAAGAGTCAAAAAGTAGCGTTCCTCCAGATAGTGCTGAGAGCTCAGACTACAGTGTTTCTGACTTGGAGGACATGACTATGAGTAAGAAAACCAATAACCCTGTTCAGAACTTTGAAAACGGTCCTCATTTGGAGGAAGACACATCAATGGATAGCAGCAACTCTGAGCAAACTGATGAACAGGTGGAGAATATTCTGTCAGAATTGGGGAAGCGCCGTGATGAAAAAATCAGAAAGAACCTACAAGGCAACCACAGTCATATATACTCTTCTTCTTTGGAGTCGGATGAAGATGAGCAGAACCAGCATGAAAAACATATCAAAAGGACATCAAAACGGAGGAGGCAGGCTTTAGTGGACTCTGATCTGTTGTGGCCTTCTAGTGATTCCTCAGCCAGGTTGCGAGGTAATAAGAAAGGCCGGCGCAAACAAGAACCCATTGAGTGCAAAGTTTGTGGCCGGAATATCAGGTGCAAGGCCATAATGGAGAGGCATATGCTCACGCACACAGGCGAGAAGCCATTCAAATGCAGCGACTGTGGCCGGTGTTACACCAGCAGCTCCAATCTGCGCATTCACCAGCTTACCCATAGCGGCAAGATGGACTACTCTTGTGAAGAGTGTGGCCAGAAGTTCACACACTTGCCCTACTTGAAGCGCCATCTGCTGAGGCACTCTGGCACCAAGCAGCACATATGTGAACAGTGTGGCAAGGGATTCATCCAAAAGTACCACCTGGAGCGCCACCTACGGGTCCACACTGGTAAGATGCCATATTCCTGTGACAAGTGTGATGCAAGCTTCAACCGTACAGACTACCTGAGCTTGCACATGCGTAATGTGCACCTTGGTGAGAGCTGTGATGACTCAAACAAGGCAAAGCCCAAGATGTACAAGTGTGACACTTGTGCAAAAGTGCTAACTTCACGTGCTTCCCTGGAGGCACATGAGCGTGTGCACACTGGAGTTATGCCGTTTTCATGCACAATTTGCCAACGCAAGTTCAAGCAGTCAAGCCAGGTGCATGCTCACATGCGGACGCATACAGGAGAGAGGCCCTATATGTGTGATGTTTGCGGACACAAGTTCACACGCAAAAGCTATGTTAAACTTCATAAAGAAAGAAAACATGGTACAAAACCTAATTCCAAGCCGAGTTGTTGATTTCTAGAATTCCTGTATAATTGAGGTCAAAATTCTTCATTGACTTGAGCCTTTTCTGTATATCAGTTTTTATTTTTTTTAAGCTTCTGACCTTTTAAAATTAGTACAAAAAGGAAAAAGCCACAGGACATTGTGAGACTTGTTTAAATGCCTTTTTCCCTGGATATTAACATAGAAACAGATCAGTTTTTAGCAGTGAAATACCTTGCTCATTGGAAATGGGAATTTACCAATTCTTTTTGGCGGTGTAACATTTAAAAAAAAAATCCTTTTTCATAAATTGCTGCTTTGCAGTTGCATACTCTGCCTGAACAAATGACTCTGCTTTTATCAGAAATGTTGGACGGAGTTCTAGCACAACACTGAGCACACTGGTGGACCAGCACAATTAGTCATCAGAGTTAGGAATTTAATGCCTATGGTGTCCTGCAGAGGGCAACATACTGTTCTATAAATCTGTTACATGGGCAAATGCTTGCACCTTCCACACCTAGCTACATACAGGATATACAATTAATCAGAATTGGGTAAAAAATAGTGTATCCTTTATTATTGTGGTGAGATTTGAGTCTCTCACACGGTGCATGAGTGTTAGCAACGCTGTGTAATGCACATCTCAAAGTACATATAATATGCTCCTGGGGACGCAGCTCACTGCACATCCAGTTCAGCTAATTCAGAATTTTAACAAGTAAAGTTCAGTCAGTGTTGCTTGGTGAAGAAGACACTTAATATATGCTGTGGTGGAGCAGAACTACGAAGCACACTGTCTGTAATCACTACAGATTTTCACCCATAATCTGACTGCAAACTCAACTAAGATAAAAACATCTTGTGCTCTAGATAAAACAACTATTTACACCTGGGACTAACATGCATTCTGTGTGATCCAATCATAAGTGGTCAGCACAGTACAAGAGTGAATGCAGTACAGTGTGTCTTGATCACTCGAACCACTAATATGAATGACAAGGCATCTTAATGCCTCTCCAAAAGCAGAACTACCACCCGCATCATCCATGTCACTACCTCAGCCAGAAAATCCATCATCCATGTCACTACCTCTGCCAGAAAATATATAGGAACCACTTGTTTTGAAGAGCAGCTACTTTTCATAGTTATTCAGCATTCTGTCCCATTCATAAATTATGTTAACAGACCACATGATTGAAGTCTGAAACCCTAGTCATTTCATTAACAGAACAAAAGCAGTGGGAGAGTGATGTTAATTTAATTAAAATTACTCCTCCAGTGAAAATATTGATAAATCCGATCACAAGCAGCCATAGGAGACAATTAAATTCCATGTTTGCGTGGCTGTGTTTTGGCCAACATTTGTGATCAGATCACTCGAGATGGATGTTAATTCCAGATGAGAACTGGGCTTACAGTGGTGCTTAGCTTGTGAGCCCTTTTGAATTTTCTATAGTTTTGCATAAATATGACCTAAAACAGCATGTTTTCATACAAGTATTGAAAATGGGTAAAGAGAACCCAGTTAAACAAATAAGACATTATGCTTGGTGGTTTTATTTATTGAGGAAAATTATCCAGTATGACATTTTGTGAGTGGCAAAATTGTGAACCTTTGCTTTCAGTATCTTTTGAGACGCCCCTTTGCAGCAAAAACTACAACTAAATGTTTCCGGCAACTGTTCTTTAACTGTTCTTTTAGTAGAAGGACTTTTGTACTTAGGGTTGTCTTGCTTCATGACCCACCTTCTCTTGAGATTCAGTTCATGGACAGATGTCCTGACATTTTCCTTTAGAATTCTCTGATATAATTCAGAATTCATTATCATCAATGATCGCAAGCCGTCCTGGCCCTAGATGCAGCAAAATGGGCCCAAACCTTGACACTACCACCACCATGTTTCACAGTTGGGATAAAGTTCTTATGCTAGAATGCAGTGTTTTTTTCACTTTTCATTCAAACCAAAAGTTATATTTTGGCCACATGCATCCACAAAACATTCTTCCAGTAGCCTTCTGGCTTGTCCACATGATCTTTGCTGCTCATCTGCAGTTTGATAATGTTCTTTTTGGAGAGCAGTTCCTTCCTTGTAACCGTGCCATGCACACCATTGTTGTTCAGTGTTCTCCTGATGGTGGACTCATTTACATCAACATTAGCCAATGTGAGAGAGGCCTTCAGTTGCTTAGAAGTTACCCTGGGATCCTTTGTAACCTCACAGACTTTTAACATGCCTTGCTCTTGGAATGATCTTTGTTGGGCGACCATTCCTGGTGAGGGTAACAATGGTCTTCAATTTTCTCCATTTGTACACAATCTGTCTGACTTAACCTTTTCCTGCCTGATGAGCATCGACAACTATTTTTTTCAGGTCGTCAGAAATCTCCTTTGTTCGTGCCTTGATACACTTCCACAAATGTGTGGTGAAGTGCAGACTTTGATAGATCCCTGTTCTTTAAATAAAACAGGGTGCCCACTCACACCTGATTGTCATTCCATTGATTGAAAACACCTGACTCTAATTTCACCTTCAAATTTACCTTAAATTCTAGAGGTTCACAGACTTTTGCACTCACAAATGTCATATTGGATCATTTTCTTCAATAAATAAATGACCAAGTATTATAATTTTATCATTTGTTGAACTGTATTTTCTTTATCTACTTTTAGGACTTGAAAATCTGATATTTTAGGCTGCATATTTATGCAAAAATATAAAAACTAAATGGTTCACCAACATTCAAGCACCTCTGTATATGTTTCCCTTTGAAGTCTTGGACTGGACATTGCCTTTGTGTATCAAAACTGACCCTAGATGTTCAACAGTGGCTGTGAGGTGGAATGTGCCTATATAAAGGGGTTTAAGGGCTCAGATTTGAAAGACCTTTTGCCTTTTATTATGATGGAAAAAAATCACAGTGTAACGTTAGATTTGAAGGAACATCTGTCTAATAGAATTTCTGGAAAGCAACTTGAATACTGGTAAACAAAATACATTCTTCATTGTAACTACTTTCTATGTAACATGATTCCAACCTTGATCCTGTCTTTCCCCTATTACAAACATTTCAGGCCAAAATAAAATCTTGAAATGGATGTGCTGGGAGAAAAGAACATTAAATGTGTAGGGCAAGGAGTGTGCCAGGACAAGGGTTGAGAACAACTGTTCTAGATTAATGCCATCTGGAATGGTCTAGCAGTTATTTTATTTACTGGAAGACTGCTATTCCCTTTATGAAGTGATACTAAGAGGAGGTAGTGTCCTTGACCTTGGCCCATTCAGATGCTTGACGACGGCAGTGTAGGTAAACGTGGAGAGGATGGATGAAGGCCAAGCAGCTCAGAGCAGTCAGTGCAACATTGACCTACAGTACAGACAAATCAAGCTTATTTTGCATGTTCTTATGATCAACCTAAATGGTTAAAAGACTTTCTCTTCTTACAGGGCTAAAATACATGAAAAAGAATTCAACTTGTAAGATTTTACCACTTTTTTGGTAACACATTTATATTGACATCGTAAGCTGAATATTTCAGGCTTAAGAAATGTAGAATGCTAGCACTGCAGGAATTCTAAATAGCAGAGTGGCTGAGGGTCAAACATGAGGGGATGAGGCTGGTACTAATTACTGCTAGTTTGGTGGAGTTTTGGATGCTTTAGAGGTGACAAAACTAGATGCTAAGATATTTTAATCTTGTACACTTGTTGAAATGCAGTATAGCACTTCTTTAAGAGAGGGGTGTGGAACTGATGACCAGAATCTTAAGATTTTGGTGATTTCTCTGCTCTGAAACATCTAATTTTAGTCATTTTCAGCTGAAATTAATCAGGTTTGCTTAGGAAAAACAATTCTGCAGGGATCTATTCTTCCAGGACCAGAGTTCTCCAGCCCGGTTTTAAGACCTTCCTTTTATGACCGTCTTCTTCATCAAATGATTTCTGTACTTAGATAAGATAAAGATAGGATGCATATGCTGTAAAGTGGGCAAGTAATGGCTCAAAACCAAAATAGCAAAAAGCTTTTTTAATTAAGCTGTTAAGATGAACTATTGAAATACTACTCTCAAGCCCACATATTGTAGCTCTACCTCTACCATTTAGAAGCTTGTTTTCCAGTTTGATGGGCTGCAGTTGTGGCAGGTTACCAACCACTAGTACTCTGAGAAAAAAGCCAGGAGATATTTTGTGGAAAAAATGATCTTTGAAGACTTTTATATTTTTCTTCTGACATTGACCATCAAATGGTTGAGATCTCGGAAAGGATATTTTCTTACTTGCTAATTTTCTGACCATTGATTTGTATCAGGACAACCAACACTTAAAATTGTGCAATTTTTAGGTTTGGATGGTTTTTTTTGTGCCCAGGAGAGTGCAGTGTTACTGTACTAGTGACTCACCACAAATGGGTTCCCCCCCAGAGGTCCATTGATGAGAGCAAAACATGGATACTGCAACAGTGACATTGCAGCTGAGAGTGCCATCACTGTTCCATACATCTTTCCAAAATGTGCAGAAGGGAACCTACATACACACATACTGTGAGCTACACACATTTAGTACCTGACCAAAATTCATTCAATATATGATGGGTGTATAAATATGTTGTATCGTTTGTACTGTATTTAATATTCCATATGATTTGAGCTTATTCTTTTGCTAAAATAAATCAGTTAATTCTACCCTAATAGTGCACATATGTGGACTTACGCCAGGCTGATGAAGGCAGCATTGCCCCCATAGAGGAAAGACCTGTTGAGGACCTGCAGGATGAAGGTGAGGTACTGCAGGGACAGGAGAGGAATGGCAGCACACAAGGAGAAGAGCACACACTGCAGTGCAGTTATACAGAGAGACAGTACGGATGCCTTCAGGTCTGCCTCTGCCTCACTCTGGCCTGCAGCACCAAAAGAAAAGGAACTACTTGTGGTCACACTGTAACAAATGTCTAGTTTTCACAGCATTGTTGCTGTACACTGAACACATGTTTATAATCTGTGTACAGTATGTTGCTGTAGATCTGCAAAGTGTCATGGTCAAAAATCAGTGGCAGGTTAATTCTGCAGTAAATATATTTTTCCTGTAAATCAAAATAAAGTAAGCAGCATTTTTCCAGGTTTTGAGCATTTTATTTTTCTTACAGTATATTTCCGACTCAAAATACAGTTGTCTATTTTTATGCAGGCATTTGAGGACCTGAAATCTTTAGCTGGCTAACCCACATCCTCCACAGTAGAACAAATGATGATGATCTAAGTTAAACCTGCATTTTACCAGAATTTACTGCTAAAAGCTTTGTTAGAAGATCTGGATACACTTTCTTCACCCCTTAACTTCATTAAGAAAACTTTACTCAATATTTTACAGCATTATATTAATGTCGTGTTTAATCTGTAATTTTCTTCATTTTCAGTAATTAAATGCTGTGATGCATGTTACAGTAGCTTTAATATTTTGGTTATTGCCAATATATTTGGTCTGATAAAAAAACAGCACATCACTGTGAGTTACAGTATTGTGATTATAACTAGTAAAAATTACAGTATTATATAGATACTAGTAAACATTGTGAAATGTACTACAGCAACTTGCTAATTGATGCATAATCTTTTTACAACGTAGCTACACATAACGGGAAGCGGCATATCACTGCTGTTAAAAAAAAAAAAAAAAAACTTGTATCTCCGCTTTTGCATTATTTTAAAATGACAGCCAGACTTTACATCATGTGACCATTTCATCACTACTGGACTATTGAAATGCTTCACAGTGACGTGAAAATAAAATATTTTTGCATTGATTCTATTAAAAGTTGAGAATTCTTCCTTTCTAAACTTAACATTTTGGATGTACATTTTGTTCTGACATCAACAATATGGGCATATGCTGGACATTGTATTAAGGGTGTGTGTGTGTGTGTTCATGTTCTGACCTGGTTCCCTTGGTTTTCTTTTGTGACGGTCCATAATTAGCCCATTCCAGGGGGAACACAGAATCCCACACAACTGAGTGATGGCAAATGCATTTGTGTAAGTGCTCACTGGGTGGGAGGGAAAGCAGAGCAGAAATGCAGATCAGAGCCTGTGTTTGAAAATGTGTGCACAGGTTAGTGTCCACTTGTAAAGCCAAGGTGTGTTTACCAAGGCCAGGATCTCCAGCCGTTAGGCGATTGAGCATAGGATTAAGAGTCCCAATAAACAGGTAGTGCCTCAGTTGCATGACGGACAACCAAAGCAGATGCCACAAGAATAACCAAGAGAGGACACAGCTCTTGAAGCTTCGCTCTGAAACATGAGAACGTACAGTAATTAATCTTGAAAAGTGAGAATATTGTGGAAAAAATTGTGTAATTTAATTTTAAAAATGTAAACGGTCATATTCATTACATATAAAGTGACATATTTAAAGACTTTGTTTTAATGTTGATAGTTTGAACGTTGATACAGTTTGCAGCACTATATGCTGCAGTACAGCTTGTATAATCTCCATTAGAACAGATGAGTCCAGTGGCATTTAGGGGTGTATAAAGTGCCCTCAGCATTGGGATGAGGAGTGGAAATGCTTTCGAGTGATGGTGCTCAATCCAGCACTTTTGGAATGAATTGAAGTGTTTGGAACTAATCATCCAACAACACTATCTGAACTTAGTAATGCTGTCATGGCTGAGTGTAATTAAATCCTCACAGCAATGTTCCAGCATATAGTGAAAAGCCTTCTCAGAAGAGTAGATGCTGCAGTAAAGAACTCTTTACAATACATGAACATTTCTACAGTTAACAGCTTTTTGTAAATGTGAGTATTCTGAGATTATACACCAACATGACAGAAATATGCTTAATTTGACATTAGTTTTAGATTCATGTTCTGCATCCAATGTAATGAGAAAAAGTATTAAACAGTTATCAGTTATTTCAAAGGTTAGTGTTATGTATTAAAAAATTACCCATAAAATATGTATTCCCTTGTATTTCTACAAATCATGAATCTAAACTGAAGTATTGAACCACAGTGTAACTCGCAGCTGTCCAGCATAGTTCAGAGTCTCCTCACCTGCTGTCTCTGTTTTAGGGGCTTGTGTGGATTCCTTTGCTCGAAATGGCGTTGTCTCGGAAACTTCAGAAGTCTGGATGTTGGCCTTTCTGGCTCTGATTTCTGAAGTATTAGGCTTTACAGGGTTTTCACATTTCAGCCTGCCACAGAAAATGAGGTGATGAGAGATAGACATGGGATTTGAGGTGGACTACAATGTGCAGAGGTGAAAAGTGGAAGTTACTAGGCCCCAAGTGCAGGGAGGACCCTTGAGGAGTCTGGAATTTTATTTTCCTTAATATGCTTGTGCATAGGGCCCAGAATTTGGTGCTACATCCCTGACAATGTGTCTTATCAAAAGTTGCAAAATGTTTGTAATAGAAATGAACAGGTTTCCTTTAAGAGCAGGTCTTTGTAATAAGAAGGACAGTTAATAGGCATGGCATATAATTTAATTTTATCAGTTGGTTCCTTGGAGCATTTCCAAAAACAGCACAATGTCCTGTTATCCATGCTAAATGCTACAGTAATTTACTCAATTCCTTAAATACAACAGTTTACAGTAATGAGCTCTTATTTGCAGAACACACTGGGAAGGTGTCCGCAAATGTATATAGTCTTCCCAGCATTCCTAGCAGTTTTGTAATTTTGGGTTACGGATTTCTTCTTCACAGTTCATGAGTGAAGTATGTTTCTTAATCCACAGGTCCTTTCATTCACATTTTTGTGTTTTAACATGTTATTCTGAACCTAAAGATATGAAAGCGTTACATGGTGTTTGTATTTAAATTAACTAGTTCATCCCGTAGTGCCATATTTATAGACACTGGATTACTGCTGGTAGATGTTAAAGGCTAGATTATATGTCTAGAACTCCTGAAAAGTCTGTGTTCTTGCTGAACAATTTTAACACTTGTAAGTGTAGAAGCAAAGTCATACTGTTGGTTTCAACCTGAAATTCAGCAATATGAATGCATCTACAGTACTGTAACATAGAAAATTGAAATACAATGGAGTGTGCTGTTGTAATAGACACCCTGCTACCAATATTTTAATATAATTTTACAGTAATTATACTGTTTCTTTTACAGAGTACTGGAACACAGTTGTTACAAGTGATAATGACATTCTAGTTTATCAGAAGCTACATTTTCCACACTTTCAATGACTCCTCTCTAAAATCTAACCACAAGATTAGGGTTGTTTTGCATTTGACATTTGCAATTTTTTATAAATATATTGTGCTTTCAGTGGCTCCAAGGAGACACACACACACAAAGAGAGAGAGAGAGAGAGAGAGAGAGAGATTTGAAGTATGCTTGAAAGTTTGTGAACTCTTTAGAATTTTCTGTACTTCTACATAAATATGACCTAAAAAATCATGATCAGATTTTCACACAAGTCCTAAAAATAGATAAAAAGATCATAGTTAAACATTTTCATCTTTACTGAGTATGTCCAATATGACGTGTTCACAAGCATTCAAGCACCACTGTAACTTCACTTTGTATACATTGTCTATAATGTCATTTTTTTCAAAATGATAGTTTCATACTCTTAGCAGATTTCTGCTTTGTTAGATCATGTTCATTGCTGAATTCACTCTGTATGCAACAATAGTGAGAATTACAGTTTTAAAGGGGCAGCACAGATTAAATGCCATCTCAGTTTAAATCTAATCGAACAATTGTTGGTGTGTAGGAGTTTTTGATTAAATGTTCTGTGATAAGATCAGACCAGTTCCAGCACTAGGCATTTGGGTGCCCTAAGCACAAATGCTTTCTGGTGCTCAACTTTCTCCAATCCACCACGGGGATAGAGGCACTTGGAGTCCCACAAGCAGTGTATAATCTGCATGGGCAGAGCACCGGTACTGGATCAGACATAGATGTAAATGAAGATCAGAAAAGAATTGAATGTATTATTGAATATTTTTGAAAAAGTGAGACATGAAGTGTTTTTCATGTCAATTTTGATCAAATAAAGAAAAGTGATTAAATACTCAATCACAAATTTTTTGGCAGCATTAATATTTGATTTGTTTGTATTGTTTTGTAGGGGGTGTTGTTTTCAGGAACAAGATGTGGCTTTTGCTGCTTACCCATAAGTGTAGTTCTCAGGTAGTGGGTATGGTATATGTGAGCGAGGCATCAACAGGAAGGTACGAATTAGATGAACAATGCTGCAACAGGACAGAAACAGGAGGGAGGTCCGTAGTGACACGCCATCTTGATACAGCAACTGGGAAAGATCAGGGACAGCTTTGTCTTCATCTTTATAACCAAATAAAATCTAACCTGAACCAAATCAGCTATATAAACATATGGCTCAATGGCTTGTGATTCTTACCTTAACAACAAGAAAGACAGCAGAGGAAGAGTCAAAGGCTCCATTATACAGAGTAATGATGGTGGAGCGATGAGTTCCAAACAGGTTCCCAACCTGCAAAAGGAGTATGAAAATAGATAATAAAAATACGGAGAGAACAGCTGATCGTCATGAGCTTAAGACATCACAAGTTCATATGTGAGATATAACATTGTGGTATGTGAGCCTCTAGGCAAGTTCACATGCTGTGTAACATAAGTTATAATATGGTCAGCTCTGACACAGGCTTATTATTCATACCAGTTGGATCACGTCATCTCATATTCTCAAAATATTTTGAGAGCTTTAGCACATTAACTGGAAAACATCATACCTGTATGTTAGTGACTAAGAAAAGGATCCCTCCAACAGCAATGAATGAGAGAGCAGGATACAGGAGGACAGTCAGACCTGTGAGAGAGGAAAAGATTAACAAAGTCAGTGTTTTCTCAGACAAATGCATTTCAATGCAAAGAAGAAAAAACCATGTTAAATGCACTGGGAAAACATTATTCAAGCTTAGACTATGATATAGTTCCAAATACCAAAACCTAGAAATGTGCAGGAATTATAATGTTCATGAAAATTCCAGTTTCATGTTAAAACACATGATGCAAATTAATACATTTTTATTAGAGTACTTTCCAGAAAATTCACTATCATAAAAAGCTCAGTATACATACTAGTAAAAATGTAAATGTAGGTTATTGCCCATAGCTTTGACTGGCTTATATAAAGGCTTCATTCAGTGTGTTTGGTGTGGTGTGGTGCCAGTAATCGGTGGCATATTCTAAGGGTCTCAGCCCTGACTGTTTTAAGCCATCTTTAGCACTCAGTCACACCTTTTTTACTAGTTTTTTTATTCTGGATCCACTGACTTTCCTTTGCTGTCTCGTGGTATTTGTGGGTTGGCGATAAGGTCTGCCTGTAAAGCCACAACTAATGGCAGGTTTTACCATAAGTCCAAGTACCCTCAAATGGCAGTTGCCCTTTTTGACATCCATTCTTGCTGACATTTGACCCAGTGGACTGTGGGACCTTTGTGAGTATTTGGAATGATTTTTTTGGTGAATATTTATTTATTATTATTTTACAATAGTGTCTAATTGTGTTACTTTTATTATTTTCTTCATTTTTACCTTATTTAATTATAAATGACATCAATAATCTAGACTAGAAAGAATATTGATACACTTCTAGAGGCAAACAGAAGTCTGTATATCAGGATTAGTATGTTGTGATGTCATTATTGAATCTTAGTCATTAATATGTGCTCCTTTTCTCACATCAATATCACCTGCTCTCCCTGTCTTGTCTGATTTTCTGACAAACATAAGACAATAACATTAGTATTAGTTTTAACATTAAAACACTTGGGTACTATTGTTGGTCACTGGGTGAACATATGACGAATGAACTCTCCAGGTTGCTTAACTGTGAGTGAATATCACTTGTAAATTAGTCTGTTTTACTAAAACTGTATGTTTATATGAAATCACAGCTAAGCAATCTGGAAAGTTTATTAGCAGTGTTGCCAAGTCCGCTTATTATAAGCGACTTTGGGCTTGTTTTTATTCTGAAGTCGCTTGCAAATCTTGTGAGTCGTGGGTTGCGGTTTTTTGGGCTTGTTTTTGAACGTGATGTCGCTTATTTGGGCTTGGCTTTCTTTGAGTGAAACTCTTATCTCCCAGCTCTCTACACATCAATCAGTGCTGTAGACCATCTTGGAGAACTCATTGGATCCACTTTGACGTACAATGAGATCAAAATACACCAAACAAAATGCACTTTTATTTTGATCAGAGCTTAAAAATTTTTAAGTTATTCAAAGAATGTATTAAATAATTTAAGTTATTCAAAATGTTTATATTAAAAGTGTTTAGTATAATTTTGGTGTTTATGTATAATGTCATAATAAATGTTTACCTTTATACTGTTTAAAAGCGGCCTCTGTTTAAAAGAATCTGGTGGGTTGCCAGTTGGGCTTATTTTGGGCTTGTTTTCATAGAGCTGGTTGCTTGTTTCTGTCACGAGATCTGGCAACACTGTTCATTAGTCACACATTCACCCAGTCACCAACAACGGTGTTCAAAAGGGACGTTAGTTGCATCCACAGTAGCAACAGGTTTTTGGGTTATGTTTTTGCCCATCTCCTCCTCCTTTTCTACCAAACTCCTCTCTGCATTTGAACCCAACTTGGTGGCTTAAGCCATGGAGTATTTACTAAAATGTGGCCTCAATCCAACGGTGAACTTCCCTCTCTTTCTTTCAGCGGCATTGCTGACCACCATATTATAGTTAAAAGGAACAGTTTAACTCAAAATGTATATTATTACAATTACACTGTTTAAAATGTTATCAACACTGAATGTTAAGACATAGGAGAAGCCTGATTCCCAAACATGAAAAATAAATGCTCCTCACCAGCATTTGAGAAAGTTATCAGCAATGTCCCTGTAGTGTACACAGATCTGATGGGGAAAGAAAATACAACAGAAGAATTAGTGATATGCATTAGTGCTATGGTAGAAAGGATGGAAGGTAACGTGAGAAAGAGCACATGGTAATATTGTACGTTACTTTAATTAAGATGTAATTATCCTTGTTTTACTGCCTTTTTTCAGCCTCTCTCCACTTTTCCCCTGATTAGAGCTCCACCTATTTAATTTCCGTTCTGCTGCACAGTAAAAAACAAATGTTTTCAGAGATTTGAGCTTCACTGCTCTGAGCTACATGAAGCAAAGAATGTGCCTGGACCTTGTTAGCCAGCTTACAAACTCAAGCACCAATCTAAACACACACACACACAATTTAAATAAACATTCCCACTGTCTACTTATTACACACAGCAAATAAAACTCTTGAACCCTGATCACAGAAATGCACACAGTGACACAGACAGTCTGCCTTTCACACATCTCAGCAAGTTTTTGTTGGATTTTATTTTTCTGTCTAAAATTCCACAGTTCAAGTCAGTGCTATTCTTTCTCTATAGCCCTATCTGAGTTAGATTAAATGTATAGGTGGTCCTGGGGTATATGAGCTCCTATAAGGGTCACATGATAATTTACTTGGTCTGGATGGACTTGGTCACTTGATCTTGGAGAGCATTATGTGAAGGAAATAGAAATTTAAGTGGATGAGAAAAGTGAGGCTTATTAAAAAGGTGATTATGATTACAGCTACAAGGCATGTATCACTGAGTTTCTTAAAGACCTGATATTAAATATTATTTGTCATGTTCATTCCTTTTTCTGTGTCTCATGTTTGTTGTTTTGCTTTTGTTTATATTCTGCTTGTTTACAGTTGGTCCATTTACTCTGCTGTGTCTCTGCCCTTGTACAGTCTCATTTTTGTTTACATTTGCTGTAGATGCTTTTCTGCATCTTAAGTTGCACCTGCTTGCACTTACATCCTGCCTATTACTTCACCAAAATTCACACTGTTTAACAAATTAAGCACTATTACATGAACAGGAGTGCTATAACATGACATGTTTTCATTGGTGTGCTGCGGTCGTAGGCGAGAGGCCACAGGCCGAGTGCTGAAGATTAGTACATCAGTGCTATCAGTACATATCACGTAACACAACCCAAAAAAAAACAAAAAAAAAAGAGCCTGTTTGTTCATCAACATTCCGTAAGATAAAATACTTCAATTAACTCACATAACTGCATTTCTGACAGCAGTTCTTCATATGCATTAAGTTTATTGATGAATGGTGGCCTGTTTTAGATTGCTAATCTTGCAACTACTTGAAATTTCTATTCGTCAGACAACTACCAACTATGATTTCAGGTATAAAAGTATTAGTCATCATGGTAAACAATGAATTCCATACATGCATATGTGAACATTTGAACATTTAACAGAGCATTAAGGATCCATAAGGTTATGATGATTTAACGTTTATCGTGACATTAGGTGACATCTTCTGAACAATGACGTACCTTAAAATGTGAAATGCCACACAGCTAACAATTTAATCTTCCCAGAGCATTTGAGGAACATTAACATATTGTTAAGATAAATAAACCAAGGGAACATTCTCACATAACAACGAGAGAATGTTACACATTAAAAGTTCACACAATGTTCTGGGAATGTTTGGAACATTGCTCACATTGGAGATGTTTGACCTTAGCTTGACCTTATCATGTTAGAATGTTTCAAAATAAAATATTATTATTCAAACAGCAGCAACATTAAAACAGAAAAGGCTTGAAATTATATTTATGTATATTTATATATGTTATATTTATAAACAATATATTCAGTGTAACCTACTAGATATGGTGTGTCATGCAACCCTAGACAAAGAATAAGGGATTGTTTAGTAAAGGAAATTGTTCCAAGAAAGTAAAAACAATTATTTGCAAGCTTATATATGTTTCTACTACAAGCTGAATATAATGGCAATATTGTTTTTGTACTACAGTATATAGAACTATTTTTAACCCACTCACAATCAGTCTTTCCAAACCATTCCACCTGAACATGCTTCTTCATCATGGAATCATAGATCTATAACCACTTGCTTCACTGAAGAACTCCATCTTATCTCTATCAAAAGAAACAAATCATTAATGACTCACATTCCCAGAAGTCTGGTGATCCTAGTACCAAAATGATCAAACAAGAAACCATTCGGCAGGGTGAAGCAGTTGTTCATGAAGGAGGCGATGGTGAAGATGATGGAGAGCTGCTCATCCTGGGCACTGCAGTCTGCAACACAAACACACACACACGAAATACAAAACTAAGCATTGGGACACTCTGTCATTTACTGTTTTTCCAAAATCAAGTTAATCCGGAGTACATCCTACTTTTGTTTGAGTAACTGTCTCTACTGTCCAGGAAACACTTTCTACTAGATTTTGAAGCATTGCTGTGAGAATTTGATTGCATTCAGCAACAGCATCCTGACAAAACTGTTAGGATTTTTGATGATCACCACCCCACCTCATCCCAAAAGTACTGGATGATTCCAGAGACCATAGTTCCACTGCTACACATCTCAATGCTGGGGGGCATGGGCGTGGTAGTGGGGGGAAAAGTGGACCTGACTACCCAGGGCCCGAGCAGGGAGAGGGGCCCATAAAAATCCTGAATTATTTTTTTTATGTTTTTATTTTGAATGAATTGGGCCCTCAAATTAATTATTTATTAATTCATATTTCAAATATATTGATAATATCAACTGAGGGAATTAACTTTAGTCACAGTCCTCTCAACATTCTGGAAATTCTGGGGCCCCCTCTTGGAGGCCCAAAATGGTTTAGTCCGCCCAACAGCGACAAGTGTAAGGTCAGTGAGCCTAGATTGAATGACCTGGGTGCTACGCAACATACCCAAAAAGCAGAAATCAGGATTTCAAAAGAAGAAAGAAAGGGAGGAAAAAGAAAGAAGGCAGAATGAGGGGAGACAGCTGTTGACGGATTTCTTTCCCAAAGGTGAACCGAGTTTTCTTATTATGCAAAGTCCAGTTAAAGTAGTCCACTCCAGACAGCTGCTGCTGATTTTTGTAGGTGCACATGAAGTCGTTAGTTTAGTTAGTTGCCAACCAGGCTGCTTGTGGCTGTAAGTATAAAGACAATTATGAGCCGCTAAAGTTAGTTATCAACTTTAACCAGTTTCAGAAACAAACAGGAGAGAGAGAGAGAGAGCGACAGAGCGAGCGAGAGAGAGAGAGCTAGCTAGCTAGTTGGCTAGCTGCTGACTGGTAGAATTGCTGCCTTAATGCGAGTTGTTTACCTTAAGTTTAAAGTAAGTTAGTCTTTTGGTTCAGTGCGTGTGCTAAAGCCTATTGTCTACTAACACAGCAGAGCTAAAAGTGAAACTCTGTGCTGAGACTTAATAAATGATCCACCCAGCAATATTTTTGTCGCATATATCAACATGTAAATAGCCTACATCAACATCATCTGATCTGTTTGTAGCTTAAAACCTTATTTATGCTTTTTTATTTAAATAAATACCCCCTTTTTTTGCTCATGTGCCTCGTTTACTGGCATTTATAGGAGCCCACTGTCATTGAGAGTGTACAGGGCCCCGAATTTGCTGCTACGCCCCTGCTGGGGGGCTATATACCCTTCCAGCCCATGCCTGGCATTACACATAGTACCAATAGGGTAATGTTTTGCTGCTCCAGAGAGCCCTTTTCTACTGGCAATACATCTCTACAGGGACTAGACAAGCTGTGTGTGTGCTTTTCTGCATCTTATGAATGCATTCTGTAAATTTTAGAAGGGGTGTCCACAAACATTTGGACATATAGTTTACCACACAGCAAATTTGTGTGAGAAGAAAGTATGTCTTTGCATCTTACGTTCAGTGATTGTCCCATTGACTGTATGGTTCACACACAGATAACTGAAGTAGCCCTCAGTCTTGAGCACAAAGACCAGGGAGGCCCATCCAAACACGACCCCAGCGAAGCCCAAACACTCCACCAGACCAGAAAGCAGGGTCACCCAGTAGCGAACCCTCAGCCCTCCACCCTCACACCCCAACATCTTATCCTGCTCTGCTATCTTCTGTTCCTGTTCAACACAAAAGTTAGCAAAAACGTTTATTAGTACATCTCCAAAAAATTTCACTATATTACATATTTTAAGCTTTTTTGTTTTAACATTGATGGTTTGAACAGTAATTTACTTGAAATAAAATATTGAATAATTTGAGATTCTGGGTTTCTGATTTTTATGAGCTGTAAGCCATACAGGTCAACAGTAAAACAAACAAAAGGCTTGAAATGTCACCTTTACATGTAATGAATAAAATATGATAGTTTACAATTTTGAATTAAACCATGATGATCAATGAATGTTTTCACTCCTACTTACATGCACAGATGTGGTAAAGTTTGCAGGCCAACCTCTCAGCAGAATTCCAATGAAATATACTTGAGAAATAATGAATGTAAATGAAATTATCACCAATCATTAACAGCTACTATTATTAGGAGCTAAACTTGCTTACAGAGTTGAGGGAAGATCCTCTCTGTTGCCTGTCTTGACTCTCCACCTCCTTATTTATATGGGTCTTTCCCACTCCTTTTTTCTTTTCCTCTCTCTCTCTACGGCAGAAAACTCTGCTCCTTCTCATACAGGATTCTCTCTCTCTCGCTCTCTCTCTCTCTCTCTCTCTGTCTCTCTCTCTCTCAATTACTTTCCAGTTAAGCATGTGGAGCAATTATTGTGTGTTTTTCTATCAAAGATTTTTTTCTTCTGACCCAAATGGTATGTTAGCAGTGAGCCTGACCTACAAAAGGGAAGCCTGTGTATAAACACAAGCTCAAACAGAATTGCAGCGTTTATCTTACCCTTCAGTTGTCTGTATACACTGGTGTTTGAAAGTTTGTGAACCCTTTAGAATGTTCTATATTTCTGCATAAATATAACCAAATTCATCATCAGATTTTCAAGTCTTAAAAGTAAAAAGGACCCAGTTAAACAAATGAGACAATAATATTACACTTGCTCATTTATTTATTGAGGAAAATGATCCAATATGACACATTTGTGAGTGGTTAAAGTATGAGAAGCTTTGCTTTCAGTATCTGGTGTGACCCCCACTTTAGATCATATTTATGCACAAGTATAGAAAATTTTAATGAGTACACAAACCTTCAATCACCACTCTATGACGGTAGCCAATGACAACTTTGGGTCAGCAGAAGGTGGTTGGAGGGGTTTAGATTGGATTCAAATTTTTTGCCAATGTGATTGCACACAATGAAATTTAAGCTCCACATTTAACCCATCCGTGCAGTGAAACTCAAACACTAGTTAACACACTAGAGCAGTGGTAGGCAACTCCTGTCCTGGAGTGCCGGTTTCCTGCACAGTCTGGTGATCTACCTGATCAAACACACCTGATTCAACTCAGCGGGCAATTAGCATGTTTAATTGTAGTGTCAGAGCAGTGACATCATCAAACTGTGCTGGACACCAGCACTCCAGGACTGAAGTTGCCTACCCCTTCACTAGACTGTGAGAACATGTGCCCAAAGCGAAGTATTCCACAGTGCAGGCTTTCTTGGTTTAACCAGATAATGTCAAGCCAAATCAAACATTTCCAATGTGAACAGAACATTTCCAGCAAACACAAAACATTCTTCTCACACTGTGATTTGGTTGCCTCAACCATCCCAAAGAACATTCTATTTAACATAATTACGAACATTGCTAGGACATTGTGTGAACCTTTAATGAGTAACATTCTCTTACTGTTACGTGAGAATGTTTCCTTAGTTTTATTTTTCCTAACAATGTTAATGTTCCTCAGATGTTTTTGGAAGAATAAATTGTTCGCTGGGTGGCATTTCACAACATTTTAGGCTATGTCGGGGTTCAGAAGATGTCACCTTATGTCACAATAAACTTTAAATCATTACAACCTTATAGAAACTTCATGTTCGTTCATGTCCATATACAGAGTGACTACAAAGGCGGAGCAGTTTAGAGATAAAGCTAGAGAGGCCATTTTTAGATGGTTTGGACATGTGTTGAGGAGGGATAGTGAATATATTGGTCAAGGGACGTTGGAAATGGAGCTGCCAGATAAATGGAGAATAGGAAGACCTCTGAGAAGACATGCATGGACATTGTGAAGGAGGACATGGAGATAGCTGGTGTAACAGTAGAGGTGGCATGGGATAGGATGAGATGGTGGCAGATGATTCGCTGAGGTGACTCCTAAAGGGAGCAGCTGAAAAAAAAAATTTCCTTTAATGTTCAAATGTTCACATATACATATGTGTTAGCAACACATTAGGACTTTTATATGTAAATATAACATATATTTATATATTTAGTTCTGCATTATAGTGCACATAATGTTCTCCTAACGCAGGGGTGGCCAACCCTGGTCCTGGAGAGCCGCATTCCTGCACAGTTTGGTGATGTCACTGCTCTGACACTACAATTAAACCTGCTAATTGCCTGCTGAGTTGAATCAGGTGTGTTTGATCAGGGAGATCACCAAACTGGGCAGGAATGCGGCTCTCCAGGACCAGGGTTGGCCACCCCTGCGTTAGGAGAACATTATGTGCACTATAATGCAGAACTAAATATATAAATATATGTTATATTTACATATAAAAGTTGTTCCAAGAAGTACTTCCTCTTGGATAATGCTCAACACTGGGATAAAGTTATTTGGCTAAATAAAAAATCCTGATTTGTGGAATGGTTTGGTCAAGTGAGCTGAAACCACACTAGCCACCTACAAATACAGTATGTCTCGTGTGGTAGCCCAGTCTACAGTAGCCTTCAGTGTTTTTGGACTTTTTTACATTTTGGAAGCTACTAAAATGAAGCTCAGGAGTATCTCAGGCTTTTTTTGTAGATTTTTTTCTTTAGCCCTTTAATTCTGCTCAACCATTTGATAGCACATTTAATTCATTCTATCTTATTGAAGAATGCACTGAACTTAATACATGTGATTGGTAAATTACAATTGGTAAAGGTATGGTAGGCTAAAAATCACTAGAAATGAAACATTTTCTTGCAAACCAGCAATGCATCGTAGTCATACAACAAGGAATAAACTGGATCAAATGCTGAAAAATCATTAGTGCTGTTACACCACTACACAGATGAGTGTTATTTAAAAACAAAATTAACATGTTACATATAACAATTTTTGTATTTGTAGTTTCTTTTTACAGTAAAGTGTTATGTATTTATAAACATTGTATGTTTAAAGTGTACATTTAAAAAATCTGTTTGTTTTTTTAAATAACATTGACTGTGGGGTCTTAAAAACATTAAAGTGAATTTTTCTATTATAAAAATAATTGAATTTTTTTTCTTAGTAAGAATTTTAAAGGATTAATATTATATTGTAACTTTATAACTGAAAAAAGTAATTGTCTATTTATGAAAAAATGACATCTGTTTTGCTGTTTGAGTGACCAAGCTGACCCTTTCCAACATAAACAGCTGAAAAAAAGGTTAACCATGCAAGGCTGTTAATAAGTACCAGCATCCACTCTCTTCTCTGCACACTTTGAGCCAAGCTCAATAATTCACCAGCACAAAAATGTGCTCTCTGATATAAGCCATGAAATGGAGATTTGAATGGAATACGGGTGTAAGGGAATAAGGGTGTGTTTGAAATGCTAAAATTTACAGTAAGTAATTAACTACGTAACATACTGGGAATAGCCTTCAGAGTCATGGTGGTGTTTTTTATATAAAAATAGCCATCCTTATAACTAATCCAAAAGCACTCAAATTTTGACCCTGCACCAAATTAAGTTTCCATACAACTGTTATTATTTTCATGCCTGTTTTATGTCAGACACATATAGCACTGCTGATGTTGCTGAACCAGGGTCTCATCCAGCATTTACTAGCGGCCCACATGATGCTCTGAATGATGGGTTAGATGTGGTTGTCAAAAGTTTCAACTAAGTCTAGTTGTAAAACTAGTGGGTAACTTCTGACAGTGGAGGTTTATAGGTGGCTGAGTTGGTCTCTCAAAGAATTACACTTTTTTATTCAGCAGGGAGGAGTCAAAAGGATACAATTATTTTTGTTGTCAACCACATTTGGAACAATTTAGGACCATCATTCAATGTAGCATGTATGCTGCTTTGGTTCACATACGTACGCTCAAAGTCCTTATAAGCATGTCTAGCCATTTGATGGCCATTTTTACAATGCCCTCGGCAGTTATTCCAGCCACACAAGACCAGGCTGCCATGTTTTGGAATGGAGAGAGATCTATGTACTCTAAACTAAAACGCACAGAAAAATGTCAAATTAGAGTTAAAATCAGACAAAAATTGCATAAATAGTTTGTAATGTTCGACTCAGAAAATAATTCTAGGAAATTCTATTCTATTTATTATTATCCATTCCATTATCCATCCATTCATTATAACACCCACTTAATCCTTATCAGGGTTGCGGTTAGTCCCCTACCTCCTCACTGGGCGCAGTGCAGGGCATTACACTGTTCAACTAAGCCCAGGACAGGGCGCTAATCCATCGCTGAGTGTACACACACGCACAAACGGACGGACAATTTAGAGTAGCCAATTCACCTGATCTCCATGTTTTTGGACTGTGGGAGGAAACCGGAGTCCCTGGAGGAAACCCATGCAGACACGGGGAGAACAAGGAAACTCTGCTCAGATGAGGACTCGAACCCAAGACCTCAGCGCTGAGAGGCGAACGTGCTAACCACCATGCCACCCTGAATTATTATTATTATTATTATTCCTCTGCTACAGTCCACATCAACACTTTCCTTTTTGTCATTTACCTTCTATTCCTGTTTGCAATTCATCTTACAGCAATTGTAATTGGACTATGCTGTTTATGATGTATTTAAGTGCTTTTTTTAAAAAAAATCACTGAAAAATGGCAGAAAGAACTAAAATAAGAGTGCAGTATTGATATTGGGCCAATACTGGAGTATTGTAGTGTCAGAACACTGAGATACAACCAAATAGTTCTGACACTGAGACCAGCAAAAAAAGGTAAACATTTTTTAGCTAAACATTTTAAAGTTTACATTGAATATAGGGTAATTTGAATCTTCATGGAGGTTAACATTGTCAACAGACATTTAACTTTAGTGCAAGTATGAACATAACCTTCTCCAGTTCCTCTTCAGGGAAAAATAAACAACTATGCATGTGCTCACACACACGCTCAAAGGCTAAAATTAAGCCTGGAAACCTTCTTCTGTAACTACTTCCCTCAAATCTGCAGAAATGGGTATAGAGATGGCACAAGATGAGGTTCCTCACAGTTCATGAGTTTCTATCTCTTGTGATGCAACCGTGCTCAGAATAACCAGAATAAGATTAGACCTAATCACACTTTCACACTTCTCATCACAAGACCACTGAGAGATTTCCCCTTAAGTGTGACTAACTGCGTCAAATGTTGGCAATAATAATACACGCACACACAAACACAGAAGTCAGTGATCACTAGTTTTTGGCTCAATCTGACTTGTCAGCAATTTCTATGAGATCTTGTCATCCCTCATCAGAACATCATGAGATCTGACTTCTTTTTTTTGACTTGATATCCTTTCTTTAATTTTTTCTTCAGTGCAATCAGTATGAGTAACCCTAAACCATCACAAACATTGCCTAATTTTACTCTTTTTGCTAGACCACAAGTTTATAGAAAGGACCTAAACATTGAAAGTGAATCTTGTTGATTGTAGAAACGTTTTTGGCATAACAATAAGATTTACTTTAATTCTTAATTAAACATTCACTGATAAAGTGTGATTTTTTTTGTTTTGTTTTGCTAACTATTAGAATAAACTATTGTTTAGTCAAGTTACCTACCCATTCAAAAATATAGTTAGGCCATATGGCTCGTTCAAATGACAAATGAACAGCAATTCAGATTTCTACATCAGATTAAAATGTCATATCTTGTATATACACTCATTGTCCACTTGATCAAATCCACTGAACATATAGGTGCACTTTGTAGTTTGACAATTACAGTCCATCTGTCCACTCTAACTTGTTTAGTATGTTTGGTTCTAGATATTCTGACTGATGCTCCTCAGCTTTGATTTCAACCAAGTCAAATATCATACTTGATTTAACATACAGACATACTGACAAACCAGTATTGCATGTGAACTACAAATAATACTGCACTGCAGTGAGGTCAACAGAGTGCCTCTGTTGGCTTGACATTTTTCAATGTCTCAACCTCATGTCATCTCTTTCCCAGGTAAAGAAACACACACAAACCTGATCCTCTACATGGAGTACAAAAAACATAATTCATCAGAGAAGACCACTGTCAGAGCCACATCAGACCGTGAGATATCTGGGTCAAGTGCAATAAGAGACAATGAGCCACCCTCCAGTGTAGTTCTGGGCTAATTCCTCACCTTTCTTAGGATCATTGATACACCACAAGGTGAGATCTTGCATGGAGCCCCAGTCAGAGGGAGATTGACA
>BRDA01067823.1:0-15340 GCA_036984385.1 Crenuchus spilurus | reverse complement strand
GTCGATGCGGGTTTTTTTTTTTTTTTTTTTTTTTTTTACTTTCTTTTTCTCTCCAAACTGCTGCGTTTTTCTCACCTTCCACTGCTCCGTCTGCCTTTCTGTCCTTGACGCACATGTGCAGTAGTGGTAACCGGGGTAGCCCGTGGATGACGTCACAGGACGTTATATACAGACAGGCTCTGCTATCATGGCTACCTGGCAACGGAGCTCAAAAGAGTGGGATCATTTTAAGTAAATTAAAGAGAAACGTGTGCAATGCAATATCTGCAAGGCAGAACATGCCTTCCATAGCAGCACAACTGTGATGCACGAGCACCTGAAAAGGAAGCTGTTGTGGCTGATTGTGACAATGATGAAGAGGGACCGTCATCTCGGTAAGCTAAATTGCTAGTTAGCTGCTAAAATTAGCATAAACAGAGAGTTAACTTGCTGCTTACTCATTATTTATAGCTGTAAAAGTTAACATTAGCGATGACGATTTGATTCATTAGCCTTAGCACACATTCATGTGTTTTCTGTAACGTTATAACAGTCATGTGTTTGAATAGCAATGCTAATGTTTTCTAACGTTACATTTCAGTGCTACGTTTACACTTTATGCTAAACAGTTAAATAATTATTTGTTGCAACAAGCTGCATATTTCATTAAAGGTTTAATGAACTATGATCTTAAATCTTTTTATTTTTAGTTAGCATATAGCTGAAATCTAATGACGGTTATATAATAACAGCTGCATTCTAGTGCAATAATCTGTATGTTTTATATTCAATTAACATATGATCAGATTAGTCGACTAATCGTAAAAAATCGGCGATTAGTCGGCTATAAAAAAATAATCGCTTGTTGCAGCCCTACTGCCAGGCGATCCATCAGAACTGGGGATCCTGCGCTTTCCTCCAAGCACATTGGCTGTATTGGCAGCAGTTTGAGAAGAGGTGGTGCATCTGAGGAGGCCTGTGATAGTCTGTACTAACCTCATAGAATTAAGGACATTACAAGTGATATGTAGAATCAACAAATGGGCGGATCGACGGGCTACACACAAAAAATCAGGCAAAAAAATTAAAAACCTATTATATTTACATAGCACCCAAAATTATAGTAATAACTCTGAACTTATAAGGGTGAAAAAAATAGCTGACAAATCATTGTTTAAGTGATCAGAAGTAGCAGATCCCTTTGACCATGTGGCTAAACATAGTCCATGACATATGTGCATCTGTGCAGTTCTTGGACTGGATTGCCAGTCCATTCATCTACTTCAGATATGACAAATGTTCAGAGAAAGCCTAAGCTCAGACGCTTCAGTGATGACATGATTCATGATGGGATCAGTACTTCAAAATTAAGACCCATAAGAGAAAACGGGCTCTATTTACTCAAAGTAAGATGATATATTTTGGCAGTTGTGCCATTCACCCCATATGATCACATATCTCGAGATCCATCTAAATTAAGCCCTGACGGCCTCCAGCATGTCAAAGCAACAAAATCCTTCTCCTGACAAATGTCTGAAAGATGACTACTGTAAACGTCTAAAAGTAACCAGCGGTTGGTTTGTGCGTCAGAGAGAAAGAGCTTCGCTGCAGAAGCATGCGTCAGGCTTGATGTCTTCCGTAATTATGAGCAGTGGCAGGGTGATTATACGTACATCACTGTAGGCCTCTTCAGATAAGAATTGTGCTGATTATCAGGCCTAATTAATGAATGTCCTGGTGTAAAACCTCCAGCCAAAGCTTTGTGTTACACTCTCTACACTGAGTAATGAGCACTTCATCAGGGTGTCGCTTTGTCAAATTGCAAAACTGTGTGAAAATGAATAACACCCCATGTAATTACAGTGATGGAGCGCCATTCTGTAAAACAATTAAAAATCTGTCACGGGACTGCAGGTTGAAACACTGCTGTGTGGTATGCGACAAGACTGCAGAGCATGAAAGATTGTCACTTTTGTCAGATACAGTAATTATATTGGCTGAATAACAAAAAAAATGGAAGTTCATACACCCTTTTCCTACTCTCCAGCTGTGTACAATGAAATTGCACAGTGTAGACTCAAAGTAATAGTTTTTTTACTTTATTTATTTATTTTTTTCCCAATTTTTATCCCCTTCCCAATGTAGCAGAAGCAGACAATTAACCCATTCCATCCGCTAGGGGTCTCTCCATCACTTTGCAATGTCCCCGACTCTGAGGATGAAGTCAAGCACAAGCCTCCTTCATTGCGTGTGATGCAGCCAACGCCTCTTTTCAAACTACCGCTGATACACCGTCACTGGGGAGCCAATGCGCTCAGAGGAAAGCGCAGGTTTCCCAGCTCTGAATGGACCAATCAGTAGATGCCTGAGCCAGCAAACACTGCAATGTGAGAGTGATTGGGAGAGAGAGCGCCATCTACCCACCCAGAGAGAGCACGGCCAATTTTTGCTCTCTTGGGCCCCGGCTGTTGATGGAAAACAGCATGACCGGGATTTGAACTGGCGAGCCTCTGGTCATAGTGTCAGCATCTTAGCCTGCTGAGCCACTCTTGGCCCACATTCTGACATGTTTTTTTAATCTAATCTATATCTACTGCAAGAATACAGCACAGTTGATTAGTACAGAAAGAATGTTTTACACCTTTTCATGTTACATTATGTTATAGTATTAAGGCTGTCCCAATTATTTTAGATAACCACAATTATAACACAGCTATTACCTTTCACAGTTACATGATTATCAATACATCATATCACAACAATAAATATCAATACATAATCTGTGAATGAGAATCATGTACAAACAACTTCCATCCATTAATTATCTTCTGCTTAATCCTGATCAGGGTCACTGTGAGTCCCCTACCTCTTCACCAGGTGCAAGATATTACACTATCTCAGCTTAGGACAGGGTGCCAATCATTCGCTGGGCATACACACGAAAGGACAATTTACAGCACTGAATTCACCTGACCTCTATGTTTTTGGACTGTGGGAGGAAACCAGAGTCCCCAGAAAAAACCCACTCAGACACTAAAAAAACATGAAAAAGCCACCCAGAAGGGGACTCGAACCCTAGTGCTGAGAGGCAAACGTGCTAACCACCAAGCCACCGTGCCACCCACAAACAACTTCCGTATTCTGATTGCATTGCTTTCAGTTCAGTTATTCTGTAAGAGCTACACTGAGCATGGCACTGTTTTACTCATGATGCCTTCAGGAGCTACCAGCGAAGACCACAACCATGCCAGCTGACATCTCGTGCTATATGTCAAATTCTTCTGTACTGGTGTTACTGGTTTATCTGATAAGTAGATAGGTCCTGTTAGCTGGTTTGGTCATGTAACTTCTGACAAAAAGCCTAAGGAGCTTCTTCAAATAATAAATGAACACACATCAAATCAAGCAGGATTTAAATATTTGTCTTTGATCTTGTTAAATCAACAAGTATTCAAATTGTAAGAGTTATAACAGCTATAGGAAGGCGGTGAGTATTGGTTAGTTGAATGGTCAGTTTGGAGCTACTGAGTATAGACAGCGAGGAAGCAGGACAGCTCAGCACTTCTTTTGGCCACTTTAGGCTTGAACGTTAATAGTTTCATACAGTGAACTAAAGGAGAAAGTGTTAATCACAATTATTTACAGTATAGGACAGTTAATCATCAACTAAAATTACATGACCGTGACAGACCAACTACAACTGCAATAACCTGTAGTATCTGAACATTGAGTAAGTCAGTAGGTTTAACAGTTTAAGGTAGGTATATACTACCAAAAAGTCAGTTTTTAAAAAAAAAAAAAAATCATTTTTGAGATTTCTGAATAAAAATATTCTTCTGCCAGTTTTTTGCCATTTTCCCAGAATCTCAAATTTCAGCTTCCTTGCAATCTTTCAAGCATGATATCTCTGGTATTTTTTAAGATTTCTCTTTGATTTTTGGAGTACTGATACTTTATATATTTCTTCATGGGATGATCTCAGCATTTTTGATCAAATCTTTGTAAGTACTAGATTAGCAGGCTTGAATATTTAATTAGGTGCGAAAAAATGACAAAAATGGAAACTTGTCTTTATCTTCAATAAGTTTCATCTGTATTTAATTTCCTTCCACCAGGACATGAGTTTATTGGTTATAAATAAAAGTAAAAAAAATTAAGTCAAAATCTTTAGTGGTTTTTGAGATATACCGTTTAGAAAATACATAACTTTCTGCCTCTCGGTGGCCATATTGGATGCTAATTTGCATAATTTATGCAAATTATGTAACCTAGGAATTATTTGCCATTTACTGATTCATCTGGTTCAAAAAAACATTATGAATCATTTAATGTTAGACATTTTAGTTTGGGAGTATATACCTACCTTAACTATCTAAATTAATGTCTGGTAATTTATCATATGACAGACAAACTAGACAAAGATTATGTTTCTAGACACTGGAGTAATACATGCAAATAAGTCATGAACATAAGCACAAGGAGTTTATTTTTGTCTTGGATGTGTTAGCAATAATTCAGTCAGGTCTCGGGCATCTCTGTCTTTTTAAAATCTCAGTCTCTGTTACCCTGCACCAGTCCACAAATTCTCACCATTGTTAGTTTGGGGAAATGCTGGTTGCTCAGAAAAAGGGCCTCTCTCTCTCTCCCTCTCGTTGGATGGCCTCATGGGGCCCCACTCTTAATCTGTCTCCTAGCTCCATAAGCCGCCTTAACTCCACTGCTTGTTGTTGTTCAGATGCAAAAACGACCCTGCTTTGTTGGTCTCGCCTGAATTCATGTTTTCCAGGACACTACCCCTGACACCTTGTTGTTGTATTAAAATAATCCAGAAAAGGCTTAACACATGCTCCTTCTGTTCCAACACTGCCTGCATTACCCAATACTCAAAGCCACCCCGAGTTAGACCTACAAATTAGACTCTATAAAGAACAAATGTGAGAGAGATCTTTGAGTTCCAAGTGGTCTCTGATATTCCAACTTAATGTTGAGTCAATGGTGGGTTTTCCATCCACCAAGTGTGCAAAGCTGAGATTTGGCAGGTTTTTCCAATTAAAAACAACTTTGTAGAATATTTACATATTTTAACCCTTTAAATCAGGGGTGCACACACTTTTTCAGCCTGCGAGCTACTTATCTAATGACTAAGTCAAAATGATCTAGCTAACATAAAAATGCAAGACATATTTATTTATAAATATACTGACAATTTATGTGTACAGTGTATGCTGGTGTACCTCGAATAACTACATGAACCAATATTACACAACACAACTGTGTACATGTTTTGTCATTAGCCTACTTTACTCTGATGACTTGGCACTGAATGGAATCAGTCAGGGATTCACAGTCTGGACAGTAGTTGCTGATAGCCAGCCTCAAGCAAACCTCCAAATGATCATCAGTCATAGTGGAACGATACTTGGACTAAATGATCTTCACGTGTGAAAAGGCTGATGCCAAATAATGCAGTCAAGGTAAACACACTTAAAAATGACAGTTAAAAAAGTCCTCCACTCTGTATGGAAATGGTCAGTTTTAGGCTTTTTACACAGGCAGAACAAACATACATGTTAAGAACTTACAGTGACAGGTGAACACGGACTGCTGCCCAACTTGAAAAACACTGTTTACAAGTCCAGGTGCTGTTTCATGGAGCGACAGCGGAGACAGCCATCACACGATAGCAATAAACGGCAGAGCCAATCGAATGAACTTGTGGGCGGTCTAAAGTGAAACAGGATTTTCAAATTGAATGGCTTGGAATCCCGCTGGGTCCTAGTGCTCGACTAGTCTCCCTGTATGTCAATCAAGTGAGATGTTTTATAGCGAGGACGGATGATAGGCTGACGTCTATTTTTTTTTTTAATGCCATGTGATCTACCCACACTACCTTTGTGATCGACCGGTAGATTGCGATTGACGTATTGTGCACCCCTGCTCTAAATGTTACACCTGTATTAAATTCATATATTACTTAATCTATTAAATAACTTCTTTGAAACTAAAATATAAGATTTACAAGACCTACATAATTTGAAGGGGTTAGAGGAATTTCAATAACATTTCAATAATGTTTGCATAAGACCACTTATGAGGAGTAAACAAAGTCAGTCAGATGGTTTGGAGTAAAACGATACAGAGAAACTAAGTTTTATTTGGGTACTATTTACCTTACAATGCCTTCTGTTCTTAAACGTCAAGAATGTATTTTAAATCAGGTGATATTTTTTGAAATTTGTTGTGCATTGACATCCATTAAAAGTATATTTTTTCTATGTAAACTTACTAATTCTGAGATACAAGGTTTTGTTTCAACAATGACAAAATGATTCTGAAGTTGGGTACCTATTTTATCTGTTCTTTAACCATTCTTTCCATCTACTTTCCATTTTTTTTTTCCCAATTTTATCCCCTTCCCAATGTAGTAGTAGCCAATTAGCCCATCCCCTTCTTTAGGACTCTCCCCATTACTTTTGCAATGTTCCTGACTCTAGGAGTGCAAAATCAAACACAAGCCTCCTCCGTTGCATGTGATTGCCAGCCACCGCCTCTTCAAACTACCGCTGATACACCGTCACTGGGGAGCCAAATCTCTTGGGCCCTGGCTGTTGATGGCAAACAGCATGATTCAAAATCGCGATCCTAATAGTCATAGTGTCAGCATCTTAGCCTGCTGAGCCACTCGGGGCCTCATGTAGAACGACTTTTGTGGTTAAGGATGTTGTCTTGCTGCATGACCCACCTTCTCTTGAGATTCAGTTCATGGAGAGATGTCTTGACATTTTTCTTTAGAATTCATTATTCCATCATTGATGGCAAGTCATCCTGGCTCAGATGCAGCAAAACAGGCCCTAAACCATGATACTACCACCACCACCACCATGTTTCACAGATGATATAAGGTTCTCATGCTGGAATGCAGTGTTTGCCTTTCTCCAAACATAACACTTTTCATTTAAACTAAAAAGCTCTATTTTGGTCTCATTCTTCCAATTTGTAACATTCTTCCAATAGCCTTCTGGCTTGTCCATGTGATCTTTAGCAAACTGCAGACAAGCAGAAATGTTCTTTTTGGAGAGCAGTGGCTTTCTCTTTGCAACCCTGCCATGTACACCATTGTTGTTCAGTGTTCTCCTGATGGTGGACCCATGAACATTAACATTAGCCAATGTGAGAGAGGCCTTCAGTTGCTTAGAAGTTTGAGGTCGACCTCTCCTGGGGAGGTTAACAATGGTCTTTTTCTGAGCTCATCAGAAAGCTTCTTTGTTTGTGCCATGATACACTTCAACAAACGTGTTGTGAAGAGCAGACTGATAGATCGCTGTTCTTTAAATAAAACAGGGCAACCACTCACACCTGATTATCATCCCATTGACTAAAAAACTGCTAATCCTAAAGTTCATATACTTTTGCCTCTCTGAACTTTTATGTCATATTTATGCAGAAATATCAAAAATTCTAAAGGGTTCACAAACTTTCAAGCAACACTGTACATACATGCTGTATATAGCATCATACATTACATTCCTATAATCATTTAAATTCCATAACTAATTCATCACTGGAAACATACAGAAAAACATTTCAATAGCATTAGTAGGGGACAAATGCACCATGATGGGCAATAATGAGGTAGTTCCATGCAGCTCTGATTGAATAATCTTCATGAATCATGAAACAGATTGATTTTTCCATCAATACAGGGCCACCCATTCCTTCCCATGTGGGCAATTTACAGTCGGCTGCCCAAGTGTCAGGTTTAAACAGCCAGTAGAGCCGAGCTCACGATCGCATCAATACAAACTCATCCACCCACACTGCACCCTGCTTTACATTAACCATCCAGAGCAGCGGTCACAGCTCAAACAGACACAAAATCTGCTGACACAGGAACCTGCCAAAGACCCTGATTCCTGAGGCTCTCTCACAGAACAGTGAAGGGGACCAACAGTCATCTTCTATTACACCACCGTACAGGAAATAAAGCCGGGTACTGTACATTGACAGCAGCATAGAAAAAAGAATCCTAATCACCTCTTGATAAAAATATATTGCAGTAGTGAATAATGTAGAGCCCTAAGCAGGAGACATTTAAGCCGAAAAAAAATGCCAAATTAAAAATGGAATCATTAGAATCATGAATTATATATCTCCACTTAGCCTCTCCAGGCTAGTGCGCACAGATTAAATGGATGGATAAGGGTGCTCAAATTAAAACGGCTCCAGGAAATTCAGGAGAGACGAGGTGCCTTTCACAAGTGACACACAAGGCTTCAAATGAAATTTTATTATAAACGATTAACTGTTTTATTGCATCTTTCACTTCTGATATTTGTGAAGGTTTATGAACCAAAAAAGCCATATTAGCTTTTCTAACTCTCCCCATCACTGTTACTGTGTCTGTAAGACTTGCATATGATGTGTTTTCAGACTGGCAGTCCTGTATTGTGCTTCTTTTAAAAAAGCAGTAAAGGCTAAAAAAATCCTTATACTATGAACTGGCATACTAAACTAGTAGACAATACATGTAACTACACTGCTTTCTGTGACATCACCAAAAAGGGCTGATTTTGCACCTTAACCCTTTCATGTATAATGGATAAAAGACACAGTACAACTGAAACCCCATCCAATACAGTCAAAATACCACCTGACATAACCAAAATCTCACCAAATAAAACCAAAACACTCCAGTGTAAAAATATATCTTCTCATTACACATAAAACTCCACCTAATACAATCCAAACTCTGCCCACACAACCAAAACTCCACCTAATACAAAAAGTCTACAACTGAAAGCCCGCCAATACAACAAAACACCCCACCTATACAACCAAAACCAGGTGTAAACAATGCATGTATATAATGGGATTATGAACAGATGTCCATTGTAGTTTCAACCATGCATGAAAAGACTAATTTCCATACATGGAGCATATCAACCATATATCCAACAACATCTTCCAGTCTCTGAATTTAGTTCAGCACTTTAAACTGGTTAATCTGAATCGTTTAATGTCCAATTAATTGTCTAAACTAAATCAAATCTGCCTAATTGTCTAATGATTAGAATAACATCTGTCTCTATTACATTTATTCCTGAATCATTGCCTCTTCTGACTTCTATCTCTGATTTATTCTGCTGTGTTCTGCTGTTCGCTGGATGGAACAAGTCACTTCATGAACAAACACTTTATTTTTACTAAATCTGCAATATGATCTCTACTCTTATTGTGATTAATGATGCTGCATTATGTGGCAACATGCTTTCCTAAGCATGGTGTGGATATTCACTGAATTTAGTGCAGTACAGTATGGCATAATCAATAAAAATAATTCCATAGTTTTGAATGGCTGCACCACAGGCTGGTATAAATAAGGCTTCATTACACATACATAAGCTTTTCATGATACATAAACCTACATAAACATTTATAAAGGCTTATTCCAGCAGCATCATCGGTCCTAAAGGCTACATTTACCACTTTTTTTTAACAAAGCTGACAAAAGCAGTGTTTATGTAGGTTTACGTTATGATGTGCGTATGCAGAGGTCTTATCGATATGTGCATATTGTCTTTTGAATCCAGGCCCGACACATTTTACAGCTTTTTAAAATGGACTACTACTGGTTCTTTTTGTCTGTTTCAAGTCATAAATCTTCCAAAAAACGGGCCCCAAGTGGCTCAGCAGGCTAAGACGCTGACACTATGACCACAGGATCGCAAGTTTGAATCACGGTCATGCTGTTTGCCATCAACAGCCGGGGCCTGAGAGAGCAAAAATTGGCAGTGCTCTCTCTGGGCGGGTAGATGGCGCTCTCCCTATCACTTTCACATTGCAATGTCCGCTGGCTACCGATTGGTCCATTTAGAGCTGGGAATCCTGCGCTTTCCTCCAAGCGTGTTGGCTCCCCATTGACGCTGTATCAGCAGTAGTTCGAAAAGAGGCGGTGGGTGCATCATATGCAATGGAGGAGGCTTGTGCTTGACTTCACCCTCCTAGAGTCAGGGACATTGCAAAGTGATGGGGAGAGTCCCAACGTATGGGATGGGCTAACTGGCTACTACTACATTGGGAAGAGGATAAAACTGGCAAAAAAAACCTTCCAAAAAAGCTAAATATTGTGATACATAATGTGCCTTAAAGAACCATGACAGTATTTCATACAGTCGAAAAAATAAACCTCCAAAAATAAATTCCTTTACCTGATGAGGCATCATATAGCGGAGAGTCACTATTGAAAGCAGCTGAGGCTGACCGTGCGTTCTAAATCACACCACTGACAGACAAATGATTCCCTCTGCTCTGAAACATGGAGCCTGTCAGTGGTGAGTGTTTGGCTGGTGCTCTACGTGGTTTGTCTTTTTATAATGAGTCTCTCCGTCTCTGCATCTCCTCCTCTAACACAGAGCACAAGGGAGCAGAACAGAGGCAGATTGATATCTCAATTACCCTGCTGCAGGCCCTTCATCTACTCAGCCTCTTCCCACCACCTTATATATACGTACTCCCTTTCTTTCACACCTTTTCTTTCCTATCTGCTGTCTCGATCTCCCTTTCCATTGTCCTTATGAAGTGATCACAGCACCTAATCAGGGCAACAGTGGTCAATTCTGGTTTATTTTGAAAAGAAAACCATCATCCAGGCTTGTTGCACTGTTGCATGTAAGTGAGCACACCAGTCAGTTGTAGCAAACTGCAAAACAATCATCATGGGCAAAGTACAAGATTTAACTGATTGGGTGAAGAGTGGTAGCCAGTAATTTGTGGGATGCTAGTGTCGCCATAGTGAAAGTGCACCGAGAAGGGACTTCTCAACAACATGACAGTGGTGCCACACAGGCAACCAACTCTGGCAAGTGATACAGAGCAATCAACGTGCCACAGTGGACCAGTTAACCTCTAATGAACACAGGAGCAACGAGGAAAGTGTCAGGTATCACCATTGAGCGAACACTTCAATCCAATGGTGGTCATTCCAACAATTAAGTAGGTGGCCACAATATTTTGATATGACTGCATTCAATGAAATTTAATTCCAATTAATATTAATTTGAATCAGATGAGTGCAATGAGGTGACTGTGTTAATTTAAATAAAGGCTTTGCTGTGACCCTGCTACTCAGAGAGTGATGTCCTACAGAACAGGGATAGAGAATTAATCTTTAGCTCTATTGGATCATCATGGATATACAAAATCATGCCAGGCCAAAGACAAGAGAATTCTCGGCCTTATGGCCTGCCAGCCAGGCGCCCTGCAGGGAGGGTTTAATAACATCTCTCTCAGCCAGATGCCTTCAGTTCTTATAATAAAAATGCTCATTCAACAGTGCCTCTGAAGCAAAGAAATATCTACAATGAAAAGCCCAATTGAAATAGCTGCTAATACGGAATCAAAGAGATTCCAGCACAGGCCAAAGAAAAGAGTTATAATCTCAGATAAGCTGTGGATATCAAACGGGCTTATAGAGAAAATAGCATCTGTATTTGGACACAATTACACTGATAATAAAGCACAGATATTCTCAAAGTCTAGATACACAGACAACAGTGAGAACCAACATAAATCATAGTGGAGGAGGAAAGTCCAGCAGAGAATAATGAATAGTATAGGAGTACTGTACTATAAGCTATAATATAAACCAAACTTCATTACTAATATAGACTAATATAGAAGTAATTAAATAATAATTACTTCAGCTGTACTACAATATATTTAGGCAATAATTGAAGGTACATAACAATCCCATTCTTAAAAATAAAGGTTATTATATACAAATATACAGGTGATTTGTATTGATGCTATTGTTCAATAAATGATTTTTGATTACTACCATTTCTTGTAAATGAAACTGGCAGTTTTGGTTCAGCTTATAATCTGCTCCGCTTTACATTTCTGACTTTCAAAAAGCACTTGAGGGACTGGCTGATATTGCAATTTAGTCTAAAACAGGCCTTAATCCCCAATCACAAAACTAGCCTGAAGGCCTGATACTGTTTACTGTTACTGCTGTTTTTGGGGATGTAGGGATGATGTCAATTTAAGTAGAAAGAAGCCTTTAGGGTGATAAATATTAGCTAACTTCACGTCTATGTTTGGTTGGAGTTATTGTGTAACTGGCTAAGCAGAAACACAGCAGCAGTGCACAGAAATATCAAATGTTTATATTTGAGGACAGCTGTACATTTGGGCATAGAGTGAAAACACAAATCAGGACTTTTCAGTGTTGAATGAAGGCAGACAGCAGGTGTGATGAGGCCTCCTCTTAATAAGATGCTTCAAAGCACCTTGTCCTGTCAAGTCCCCTGTATGGATCAAGACTCAACAGTGTAAGGGTCAGATTGGATTAGTGTGGACTGGTGATCTACACATGAAAGCTCCTGAAACAGATGCTCTCTTTCAGGCCCAAGATTCTGCATAAGAAAGTGAAAAAACAACAAAGAAAAAAACACCTGCATAATATAAGGCAGGTACGATTCTTCTGAAGAATAAAAAATAGAAAATTGTTTTCTAGTAAGGAACTTAGTCTTCTAGACCCAAAGTTCTCTCATAGGCAAGGTGTCATTTGTTAAAAATTGTGAATAGATACATATAAAAAATTATTCTACAGAGCACCAAAAACGGTCACTGAAAAAAAGTCTCTAACATTAATTAAATATTAATAATTAATTAATAAGCAAGTGGTCCTTTGAGTTGTCATCATGGGTTCTATACATCACTAATGTACAGCTCTGGAAAAATATAAGACTACTGCCGAAAGTCAGTTTCTCTTGTGAATGAATGAATATTAAACTTATATAGCACCTTTCTGAAACCCAAGGATGCTTTACAATTAGAACTCAACACACTTAGAACTCAACCACACACACGGTGAGAAGCGTCAGCCAAATCGTGCGCAGCGTAGTCTCAACTGGAAATGAACGTCCACCTGGAGGACTGCATCAAACACTAGGGGGATCACCCAGGACCGAGTGCCAACCATATCTGGGCATTTAAACATACAAAGACATACAAATTCATTTACACCAGGGTAATGTCAGAGTAGCCAATTCACCTGATCTCCATGTTTTTGTACTGTGGGAGAAAACTGGAGTCCCCGGAGGAAACCCAGGCAGGAGAACATGGAAACTTCACCCAGATGGGGACTTGAACCCAAGACCTCAGCGCTGAGATTTGAACGTGCTAACCACCAAGTCACCGTGCCACTCAACGTTTCTACTATTTACAAATGTATTCAAGTAAAATGAACATTTTTGTTTCATTCCACTGTATAAACAATTGTACATTTATTCTAAATTCCAAATAAAAATATTGTCATTCAGAATTTTTTTTTGCAGAAAGTGATAACTGGGCAAAATAACAAATACATTTTCAAACTTTAATAATGCAAAGAAAGTTAATATCAATTTTATTCATTAAAAAAACAATAATGTGTTAACTAAAAAAATATCAGTATTTGGTGAAACGAAGCCCTGTTCAGACTGGATTAGTTTATATGGGGAAAGTCTGTTTTTAACATGTAACACCTGTCCTCAGTGCTGAAAAACCTGCATTAGGATGGCATTCAAATTACTACAGGATAAGTGAGTGAGGGTTTTTTTTTTTTATAACTTTAATAAACTGGTATTATTCATTAACAAATTAATCTCACCTTTCTAATGCACTTTACTGTATTTTTCTTTCACATAATACTCTAGCACATACAGTATGGAGTGGAAGATCTTCCAACCAGACCAAGTAGATTAAGTGCCTCTTTCAAAGCTTTAATATTTGTTGGTTTGTGCTCTGTAAACGATTATGCAGGTTCCCTGCAGTAAAATACTAAATACGGCAAGTAGCAGCCAAAAATCCAAAGTGAGACATCTGTAAAATTAGAGATTTGGTTCCAGATGGGACTAAATTTATTAGATGGGCTCTGAGTAGGTAACAGTAGGTAATTTAGCATGTAATTTTCTCAGAAGATGAGGTGAAAACACACAGACAATGGTGCATCTGGAAATAACTAAAATCATAAAGGAGCTTCTATAAAAGAATAAGTTAACCCAGGACCCAAATTAAATCGAATTAAATCTGGATAATGTTTGATTTTGCATGCCATCCTTACATGTTGTTATTGGGTGACTTTCTGCCACTCCTGGCACAAACATTCTTGGCTTTGCAGCTTGGCTTATAATGGCTTGTGACGGTCAAACTATCACATTCCAGAGGTTTTCAGTGGGGTTCGGGTCTAGAGTTTGGGTTGGACATTTGAAGTAGTCTCTTAATTTTTCCAGAGCTGTGTTTACCAAACAACCCTTAAAGAAACTTCTGCACTGTTGTGCTGTATTGTTTTTGTTACTATGTATGGTTCCTGTTGACATCTGGGCTTTTGAGATATCTATAGGGACATTTGGAGAAATTATAGACGTCATTCACCAATTATCATCATTATTGCTTTTAGAGATACAAAAATACGGATTTCTCTACTGATGTGTTTCTCTTGTACATAGCTGCAGATATCACTGCTTATGCTGAAACTGGGAATGTCTACCTTGATTAGCTTGAAGAAATAAAACATTTATTGCTATAGGGTTACAAATGCATGGGCTAGCTGTAGCAATCTGAAGACATTATACACTTTTCCGTTTGAATGGGAAAGTTTCTTACAAAAATTACACAGACATCTGCTAAAATTAGCCCAGGCCAAAGAGCACTTCTGAAGCACTGTGTCCACATTCATTACAACTTTTCCTGGAAAGAGGAAGTCCATTGACAGACATCCTCAAAAGAGTTGAGGTGTTGATGGAGAAGACACCAGAGAATAATGCTGTCTGTCAGAGGAGAAAGTGGAGCATGTTGTACTTGCATCATAGTGCCCTGAGGGGGAGTTAGAAGAGGAGAACGGAATCAAGCTCTAGCCCAGTGATCACAGCACTGAAAGGACGGTAAAGGCCACAGCTGTGTAATTATAACTTTTCCACCAGGATGCTCCTGCTGATTAGCAATCAAACGAAAAAACACTCGCAATCATTCTACACCGAAAACAAAGTAAAAACAGAAAAACAGGATGAGCTGATGGCTTTCTAGTGGCCATTCATCATTCTGACACTGCTGTCACTGATATTGTGTTCGGGGAATGAGTCCTGAGGTTACCTCAACTTATTGAAGTGCAACCACAAGAGCAGGCTTGCTCCCAGGACACAAAAAAACAACAACAATCAACCGTGTTGGGCACGTCGTGTCAAGCTGCATCTAAAAATACAGGTCAGTAACAGAATAGGGCTGAAGACTGTGATCACCAAGATATTGATGACTATGCCTCAGGTAAACAGATTATACAGTGGTACTCCTACTTAAAGCATCCCCACTAACGAGTTAT
>BRDA01067817.1:0-20968 GCA_036984385.1 Crenuchus spilurus | reverse complement strand
AATATTAGATGTTGGCACCTCCACATCATTGCATTCAGTTTTTATTCACAATTTGTTTAGTGTCCCAACTTTTTTGGAATCCGGTTTGTAGACCAAGTTCATCCAGACAAAACAGATTATTGAATGACTCTTCAAATTCATAAATGTTTTTGGTTTGCGATTTGTGAAGGTTTGTGGTGGATCTACATGCTGGGAAATATATTTTTGACAGCAATCAAACATCTTTTTTTTCCAACACAAGACAACATCTGTCTGGAAAGTCAAGGACAGGACTAAAGTTAGATGAGGGCCAAGTTAGCTATAATTTTTTTATGCAAGGGGATATGGTACAAATATGGCAGATCATTATATTAATAAAAACACATAGGAGCTCCTGTAAAAGAAGGAATAATGCCAGGACTTTGTGTAAATTTAATACAGTATGAATAGGGTTATAGTCTTGACTCATGAATTTAGAAAATTACATATTGTATGTATTGTCCTTTTCTCTCTTGTTTTTCCTCAGCTCTCCTCTCATTTCAGAAGATGCTGTAATCCTTTCCCATACTTTTTCTGGCATCCATGCGGTATCACTATCAAAAAACATGAAAAGAACAATAACAAAAAAATAGCATAAACACTTTGTTACATGTAAACCAGTCAATCAGTTCACCATTATAGATTTTACCATTACAGATCCTCCACACCTAACACTCATTTCATAGCAGTGTTTCTCTTCACTAGAGTCCTCTCTTACACACTTCTTTTCCATGTTGTATACATCTTCATGGATTATCTTTTTATTTTCTTTAGTCTTCATTTTATGTAATGTAAACCAGCCAATCAGACCAGAGCTTATAAAATTATTAATGAGCTCACCGTATAAACAAAACAGCTTGTTTCAGGAAAAAGCAAAATCACAGGGTTTTATATGAGTGTGTAAAAGTGCTTTCTACAGCCTCTTTAAGCATTATTAAGCTATTAGGCTTTGTAATACTCATATTTAAGAAAATATAATTCTGTCCCCAAACCAGCATAATGTGGTTTTATTGTGTGCTATGAGCATCTTGACCAGTCACAGCTCCAGATAAGTGTTGACTACCATTATCTATGATCAGTCCAAGTGTGACCATAGATCAGAGGGTGTCCATGGCCCTGCCTTTGAGGGAGGCACACAAATGTGTTCAAATAAATAAACATAATAATATCTATGAAGTATTCTTAAGAGAATTCTGGTAGGTGTTAATATGACAACAGTGATTTATCACCTAAAGTGATTTGAGGTCCAGCACAGAACTGATGACTATATAATGAGGAAACCAGGCTGTCATGCTATAACACTCATGCTAAAGAAACAGATCATCAAAAATCAGCAGCACTGAAGAGAAAAACAAGAAAGAATTTACTGTAACTCAGCTTCAGGTTCACTCTTTTTTTTTTTTTTAAGTCAACCAATACCATCTCAGTCTGTCTTTCTCTCTCACTCTATTGGTGGTAGGTCAGTGCATTCTTTCCCTTGTTTTTTCCCCTCACTGATCCAGAATGGTGGGAATTCCTATCCGTGATCCTCAGATTCCATTCTCTTTGTCTGCTCTCACGTGGTGTGCTCCACGTTCTTCATTCCTTGTGGCAAGAGGTCCCAACTACTCTGGAGAATTCCTCTGGACTTAACACCACTGCTTTACCTCAACACAGTGACACATTCACCTTAAGCAGCCTTTAGTATAGCCTACATCAAAATTCACTTTAAAGAGTCTTTGCAAAGTCAAGTGCTCACTCGAACATTGAGAAGGGAGACACATACTACTTTTACAAAAATCATAGGTCTATAGATAACGATTCATTACTATTAATTTGGGAATGCTAGAATGGATTCTATAACACAAAATCAGAAAGAAGTTGGAAGGCTATGAAAAATGCCAGTAAAACGTTATGTTGTTTACAGTGACTTTTATTTAATTGCAGACAGTATGAACTTAAGATATTTCATTGACATTTGAGGCATTTAGCAGATGCTCTTATCCAGAGCGACAAACAGTTGGAGGGTTAGGTGACTTGCTCAAGGGCACTTCAGTCATGACCTGCACAGGGATCAAACCAGCAATGTTACGGTCACAAGATCAGATCCCTAACCAAAAGGCCACAGCTGTCCCATTTCATGCTTTGTCTGGTCAACTTCATTTCATTTGTTTATCAATTTCTGATTTTCAGGCCTGCAACACATTCCAAAAAAAGATGGCCCAGGGACAATTTAAGGCTAGTCATGAATAAAAAATGAAAATAAATAATGATGTGATTTCAAACAAGTGATGTCAACAGGTGATTGTAATCGTGATTTGGTACAAAAGCTGTACAGGGAAGGTCTTTGGGAAACAAAGCTGAACAGATGATCTTCAGTTTATCAACAAATATGTGAGAAAATTATTAAAATGTTAAAACAATTCAAGGAATCTGGAGGAATTTCCATGTGTTATGGGCAAAGGCACAAGCCTAAACCAAACACCCATACATCTGCATCATTCATCAATAGCTGGTGTAACCACATGAGCAAGGGATTACTTCGGCAATCTTTTGTCAAGCACAACAATACAGAGTTACATTCACAACTGCCACTTAAAACTTTACTGTGCACAAAAAGAAGCATTATAATAACTATGGCCAGAAGCAACATTGACTTTTCTGGGCTCAGAGGCATCTGTGATGGATCATCACACAGCAGAAACGTGTACTGTGGTCAGGCGAATCAGTAATGGAAATGGAAGCCGTGTGCTTCAGACCAAAGACAATAAGGGCCATCCAGACTGTTATCAGCAACAAATCCAAAAGCCAGGCTCAGTCACAATATGAGGTTGTGTCAGTGCCCTTGGCAAAGATCATTTACACTTCTGTGGTAGCAGCATTAATGCAGAAAAGTACACTGAGATTTTAGAGCAACATGCTGACTTCAAGACTGAATATGCTGCCATTCTTTTCCTGGGACATCCATGCATTTTTAGCAAGACAATGCAAAAGCACATGCTGCACAGATTATAAAGACATGGCTGCAGAAGAAGAGGGTACAGGTACTGGACTGACTTGCATGCAGTCCTGACCTATCCTCAGGTGCATTACATCAAAGTTTGGGCCTATGCATACATACATACATACACATTATACTTATATAGCACCTTTCTAGACACCCAAGGACGCTTTACAATTAACACATTCCATATACACACACTCCAGTGAGAAGCTCCAGCCAGTCGCGCACAGCGTACTCTCAACTGGAAGCGACCATCCACCTGGAGGACTGCATCGAGCACTAGGGGGATCACCCAGGACAGAGTGCCAACCATATCTGGGCATAAACACATACATTCATTCATTCATACACACCAGGGTAATTTTAGAGTATCCAATCCACCTGATATTCATGTTTTTGGACTATGGGAGGAAACCGGAGTCCCCACACGGACACGGGGAGAACATGGAAAATCTGCTCAGATGCAGACTCGAATCCAAGACCTCAGCGCTGAGAGGCAAACGTGTTAACCAGTAAGCCACCGTGCCTATGCACAAGAATTGCCCCCCTCCTATTATTAAACTTTATTTCCTTTAATATTTAAAGGAAAATAAAATTCCAGGCTGCTCAAGGGCCCTCCCCTAACTTGGGGCCGTGGTAATTCAGTCCCACTTCCCCCCCACTACAATGCCTCTGCCTATCCCACATAGAGAATGTGTGGAGAATTTTGAAATATGTGACAATGACAACCCCATACTGTTGCACACCTTGAGACATTTTTGCAGTAAGAAATGAACAAAATAATACCTGAAACCCTTAATCGCTTGTTATCCTCAGGGCCAAAACATTTTTTAAGCATTGTGAGAAAGACTGTCAACCTTCCTTAAAAAATAATACATGCTTTACCATCCCAACATTTTTTGGAATGTACGCCTTAAATGCAGAAATGGATCTATATTGACAATTTAAAAAATATATATTAACAATATATTAACAAATAAAATGAAGTTAACCAGACAAAACATGAAATATCTTGGGTTCATACTGTCTGCAATGAAATAAATGTGAGTCATTTTACAACATATAAAGATGAATATTCAGAACCATTTTAAACATTGTATGGTCTGATATACACTGCAAAGCCTCAGTGTGTTTATTTGACACCTGGCATCTAGGATTAGTAACTGAACAGCTATGCTTGCGTAGCAGTGTGGCTCGCTGCTTAACTGGCCCCAAGACAGCCGTGTGTGACAGCTTCTGTTAGGCATTACGAGGCTCACTTCACACTCACTGATCTGAGAACAGCTCTTCATTCCACACTGGGCCTAAATGGAAACTTGCCAGACAGGGTAGTTAAAGGGACCAATATTTGCCATTTTTCCATGCTAGCTTTTCTTTATTCCATTTTTGTTCAGACTAATATATGCAAATGACAATGTTTCTGATTGGCTGCCCTATATGGCACCTAATAGCAGCCCAGATTGTATTGACATAAATTGTTGTAGACATATTGGTTTTCATGACATCACAAAATCAATCAATTTATTTTTGAATAATTGGGCCACATGAACTTCAGATTGAACAATATAGTTTGAAATTTAAAAATTAGGCCTTAATCACCAACTGTTCTGAAGAGAAAACATTCTTAAAACCAATTTTACTACCCATAATACATCAAACTCTCTTTATTACATCTATTTATTGCTTTTCACAGCAATTAATGATCCTCCTTTGAACTAAATCAAATTCATGGATGTTTTTTTATTACACTTATAGCAACAAATGCTAAAGAAATGTGGAAATATCAATCACATCTTTTGAATCCCACCATTTTTACAGCTATTTCTTTCTAGATTCATTAAGCTGTAAAGGCTTTGCTGGGCTTTGTCTGACAGATTGGAGAGAAAATTAGCACCAGGGTCATATCGGACACCAGCTGTACGCCTGCTCTACTGTCATCCATTTCAAGGTCATGCTCTCTTGGCCTTCACCAGCGCTCAAACGGAGATGTCTTGCTACTCCATTCTCTCTTTCCTCCTCCACTCTTCAATTATTCAGCCGCAAGGAGAGTTGGCCTCTGTGCTTTAATTACTGCACTGAGAGCCTTGGGAGGAAAGAGAGAAGCAGCAAATGAGTCCACAGCCCACAGCCACAAGCAAACACGGGCTCGCAGGCACACTGGGACTTTACAGATATCTAATGCTAAAGAGATCTCTATAGAAAATACACTGCAGCCTAAGAACATTATGAAAGGCATACAGCTTTAAGGCTACTTTATAACAATGGACAACTTACAACTGTAAGAAAAGTAAAATATTTGTATTAAAATCAGCAGAGTGCCCAGGTCTGCACTGGTACAAATAACATTAATGTTATTGGCACTTATTCTAATGCTAATTATAGGCTCTTATGGTTAACAGTGCCACATCATAGTTTATATTCATTACACATACAAGTGACATTCCAAGACATTCCAATTTTTTGTTTTACTGTTGCCCAGTATGACCAGTATGAATCTCAAATTCATTACATAAAAATGTAATTACATTATTCAGTAAATTACATTCAAACATTCATTATGTAATAAATTACATTAAAACATTATTGCCATTAAAACAAAAAATGCTTGAAATATGTCGCTTTACATGTAATGATTATAAAATGCATAACATTTTTCATGATATTCTAGGTTTTGTTGCTACACTAATGGCTTTTTAAATAAAATTTTCTTAAGTGCCAAAAATTTTGCACAGCACCGTATATATAGGATTGTGTATAAATAAACATAAAAATGGTAAAACGTATTGATTTTGATGTCTTGGTTAGTAGAATACAGTTAGAAGAATGCAGGTGTAGTTCTTTACTCCTTTGTGCACACCACTTATTACATATTTGTTAAATTCCACCAGCAACTGCATCTAGTTGTTCAGTGTAAGAATCCCATTTTCCCTTTCCTATGTAGTTCGGAAGAAGGATAAGTACTGCTCAAGCTCTAGTATTCCACATGGACCCCAAGTTGTGATCATCATCTTACTGGGCCCCATGAATTACAACTGAAGTTAAGGACTAGGATTTACCCATCATCTGATGGTGCAGCATCCCACTTCTGCCACCAAATGTAATGTATTGGAAGAAGGCAACACAGCACCCAACATCCCATACTTTATTAAACACAAAAGTACAAAGGTAATAGAAACTTGACTTGATGAGTCCTCAGAACTGCAGTGAAGGTTGCCACAATGCTGTACTATATTTGGCTAATAATATGGTAATGTGATTACTAAACTCAGGCTATGTTATGTGTCAGTATCAGAAGGTGTTAATAGCATCTGTGTCAAGTCGGTTGGTGATACGCTCAGAAGAAGGTCTGTGCCATCATTTTAATTTGCTCATTGTCATGATATAATCATAGGCTTTTTTTTTATAGAATTTGTGTACAGACCCTGTAAATATTCAACAAGGCTCTATTGAATTATCTTTTAACTTTTAAGCAGTATTGTCGCTTCATTATTCTTCGGTATATGCTACAAAATGACAAAAAGTATATCTAATAACACTGCCCTACTGTCAGAATATCAATACAGTGCTTTGTTCATAAAAATAAATCTATCAGTGCTGGACTGCATTGCTTTGTCGATAGCTGACCTTGTCCCAATGCATCCATTAAAGTCTTACTAATCAAACTCATTTAGACACAGGACCAAGAGAGGGGAAATGTGCTATGCTTTCAAATCAATGCAGCAATGTAGCCACTGAGAATAGCACACAGATTCCAGTAAACGAGTAATATAAACCACAGATAATGATGTGATAAACTGTGGGGCTGTTGGCCTATGTGTGCTTACCGGCTATTGATTACATGTAACTGTAATTGAAAGTATACACCTTACACATACATCATAATATATGAGTTGTGTTTTGTTGATGGAGATTCATATTAGCTTGAAAGGCTTCAGGATAATGACTTGTGGCATAATATTTGGTTATGTGATGTCTTTAACTCTGAACAGTGGGCATTTACAATAAAGCATTGTAGGGCACACAAAGCCAATTCTGGTGAGCACTTACACATGTCCCTGTTCAATCTTATCACTTCATCTAGACACCTCCAGCTAAACTTGACACTACAGGGAAGGATAAAATAATAACATGGGTGAGAGAGAGTGAGTGTGTGTGTGTGTGCGCGCGCGCGCATGTGAGTGTTTATCAGAAGACTGGAACTGTCTGTGTTGCCTGTTTTACAGGGCAGAGCAGGAAGGAAGACTCCACTGGTGCAGCCTGTTTTAGGAAAGACAGTTGGAGATTGATTGTTGGATAATTTCCTGAATGAATCTAACCATTGTGTTCCATTGTGATTTGTGAAGGTGATTAAAAAGACCTTCCAGTTACTATAAAATCCTTAACACAGTTAATCACGCTGCAAAAATGACATACTGGCAAATGAAACCATCTCAAAATTTAATTACACCTATTTTTAAACATCCCTGAAATATTTAACCATTATAATGCAAACAAAGTCGTTCAGAGTGGTTTGATGTAAAATTCTCCATATAGAGAAACTTGCCACGTCAGAATTGGTTCACAGTTATAGTGACAGGAACCAGATGTCTGAAAAGCTCATTACAGTCATTATAAGCTCCCCCAGACAAAACAATTAGTAACCTTGCCTTTTTAAGGTGGCAGTAACTTAAGGCTCCAGCAGATGGCACTGCATGAGGATGATCTGGCTATAAATACCTGTGGGGCATAGATTGAGTAGAGGTGTACAGTGCAGTGAATGTCTTATTTCATGTGTGGAAAATGGGTGGCAAAGCAGATGTTCATAATTGGCAACAACAAAGAAAAAAGCTAATTTTGTATCATAATAAAGTGATTTTCATTCTCAAGCTGTATTCAATAGTTCAAGAGATTTTTTATGATCATTTCAGCTATATACAGTACAGTACATAATTAAATGTAACAACATTCAGGACCGGTGCAACACAGAACACAAGTGCAAAGAAAATATACAATAAACATGCAATGGTACAGGTCCTATACTATAGTACAAGCCCTCTAGCTAGACTAATACACAGTTGTGCAAATGTGTAAATATTGCAATGACAGCCTGAGGGAGAAAAATGTTGTCTATAGTGAGGGTCCGAATGGTGCAGTATCTTCCATCAGAAGACAGCACATTGAAGAGTGTGAAGGCTGTAATGGGTCCTCCACAATGCTGAGAGCTTTCCGGGTGCAGTGCTTGTTGTAAATGTCCGTTAGAGATGGAAGAGAGACCCCAATGATCTACTCAGCTGTCCTCACTATACACTGGAGAGTCTTGCAGTTGGATGCAGTGAAATTCCCAAATCAGGCAGTGATGCATCTGCTCAGGATGGACTCTATGGTTCCACTGTAGAAGGTGGTGAGGATGGGAGGTGGCTTTCCTTTGTCTTCTCAGAACGTAGAGACATTTTTGGGCTTTCTTGATAATGGAACTGGTGTTGAGGGACCAGGTTAGGTTCTCAAGCCAGCTGAACACCAAGGAATTTGATGCTCCTGACAGTCTCCACAGGGGAGCCATCAATGTTCATTGGAGAGTGGTCTCTCTCTGTGTTCTACTAAATTCAACAACCATCTCCTTACTTTTATCAACATTCAGAGACAGATTATTGACTTTGCACCAGTTTGTTAATCGTTCCACCTCCTCTCTGTAAGCTGACTCATTGATAAGACTGATAAGACCCACCACAGTTGTGTCATCTGCAAACTTGATGATGTGGTTGGAGCTATGCATTGCTGCACAGTCATGAGTCAGTAGTGTGCGTGGACGTGGATTTAGCACACAGCCCTGAGGAGCTCCAGTGCTCATTGTGGTGGTGCTGGAGGTGATTTTATCAGCGTTTGTACTGTGAAACACAATGGCAGTCCCTGTCCATCATTTTTTAATTCTGATGTAGACTGGGATTGTTGCCACTGCTGGTAGACCTGTATAACCAAACTCTTTGATACATCTGCAAATTCAGCTACTTCCTTCACACTGTGACCTTTGACATGCAAACATTCCTTTTTGCCCATCTTTAATATCTGCTTTGCCACCAATTTTCCACCCATCAAATGAGACATTCACTGCACTGTACTTCTCAATCTGTGAATTCTGTAGCACATCCTGCAGGTACTTATAGCCTCTTCATGCTTCTGCAACACCTTCTGCAAGAGCCTGAAGGTACTACCACCTTAAGCACGCAAGGTGACACATTTTTTGTGCGAGGTGCTTACTTTACATACATGCCTGATGACACTGATTTACACTGGTTTTATGACATAAGGTTTTGTCCCAAAATTATTTATTATTAAATACATGCAGAGATAAAGTACATGCAAGCCATTGTAAGGCAAAATTGTCCCCCAGGAAACTTTTTTACCATTTCAGCCTTATGTATAAAAACTCAGTAGAATTGTGCTGGTTCACTGGTTATTCTGGATAGGAAAAATGGCTACATCTGTGTTGTAGACAGTGTGATCCCTGGTTACTCTCATTGCCACTGTAAAAAAAATTGGAAAATTGAGTCAGAAGGTTTCTCAGTCACATACCATTTCACATGAATGACTTTGTTTACATGTCAATGATTGAACCATGCAGAACACTTGATAAATGGTGGACTTTTAAGCTTGTTCAATATATCTACTTTTTTTTCTCATTATGAGGTTATGGTAGATTATTCAACCTATTTACTTTTGTTTAAGACATTTTCCATAGTAAGATCTTATCTTGGATCTTTTCCATTTACAGATCATTAAATAAGACAATACCATTTATGGACAATTTCACTACATAAAAGTGCTTCAGAAAATAAAGTCTTGAATTAATCTGAATAATTTAATAATATTTTACAACAATATTGCATACAGACTAGGTTTAAGATATATGCATATCACTTGCTAATACACTCACTGGCTACTTCATTACCTTGTATCTACACTAACTATCCAGCTCCGCTGACCATATAAGTGCATTTTGCTGCTCTACAATTACAGACTGTAGTCCATCTGTTTCTCTGTATACTTTATTAGCCTCCTTTGACCCTGTTCTTCATTGGTCAGGACCGCACAGAGCAGGTATTATTTGGGTGGTGGATCATTTTCAGCACTGCAGAGATTTTAAATACAATTTAAGCTTACTGTCCACTCTATTAGACACAACTATCTTGTGGGTCTACTTTGTAGATGTAAAGTCAGAGATAGTAGCTCATCTATTGCTACACAGTTTTTGTGGGGCATCCTCTCGTCCTTCATTGGTGGCCACAGGTCACTGCACATCATAACTTTGGATAAATAGTTTTGGTTGGTACACTATTTTGTCACAGGCAGTGATACTGAGATTGACCATTGAAGAACAGGGTGAAAGGAGGCTAATGAAGTATACAGAGAAACAGATGGACTACAGTCTGTAATTATAGAACTACAAAATGCTCCTATATAGTCAGTGAAGTTGATAAAATGGACAATGAGTGTATGTGTACCTAATGAAGTGGCCAGTAAGTGTATATCATTGTTGCAGTGATGGTGGCATGATTCTAAAGTAATACTAAAGTCATACACTTCCATTACTTTTGCAACAGACTGGGGTTAGCCCCAGAGATCCTAAAACACATGCTTGCTTTAAGACTTCAGCTGTTGTGTTCCACCTGTTAAAAGCATGTTGTGTAACCTGAGACAAAAGCACTTTGTTTCCACAGCTGATCTTTAAGACACTCCGTGAGGAGCTTTTAAAAACCCTTCAGTAACTAGTAGTCCCAAGAGAGGACAGAATGGAGCTAAATTAATTCACTGATATGTATGCATCTAAACATACTTCAAGCCACATTCAAGAATGTGTGTATTCATGAATGTGGCAGCACGTTAATGTATGACATATACTTTTTAAAATGAATCATTAAGATTTATAATGAGCCACATTCACCAAGAAGAAGCCTCTGTAAAAGCTTAACATGCTTCCACTGAACTATCAGTTGACACTGTAGTCTTATTTTATTAATTATTTATTAATAGTCATTTAGAAAAAAATTGGTTAAACAATTTAACACTGACCAGATCAGAGTTCAGAAGTTATTTTGCTATGTATTTGTATTAAGGAGCCAGCATTCTAGTAGAACTCTCTTCAAACCAGTACTGTCCAGTATTACAGGTATGTCACAGGAATGGTAAAGTTCAGGCTCGCACTGGTGCACTGGTGCAGGTGTTCACAATACAATTGCTCTGATTAAAAAAGTGCACACTAGATACAATCTGGGATGAACTTGGGATGCATTGTTTATTTGCATCTTCACACAATGTTCTAGCATGCTGTTCATTGATAGTTGTCTAAGCAGTATTTCAAATTCAGTGAAAGCTAAAGAACATATTGAAACACTTTTGGAATAGTTTTATAGCTATTATAACATTGATATTATTATAAGCATCCTGCATTCTAGCATTTTCCAGCTTATAGTACAAAACTAACTATCAACAAAATACAAATACTCTCAAAGTTGACTGTCACAACTAGCATTGTAAAATGTTAATGTAAAATTGCCTACTTTATTAATTATACATAAAAAAAATTAAGATTGTGAAAAAAGTTCATTTTTGTTCAGAATTTTAAGCCTTTTTTGTTTTATTACTGATCAGCATGACATATAGCTCCAGAATCACAAGTTATTAGAATATTTCCTTTTGAGTTTGAGTAAATTACTCTTCCAACATTGTTTACACCTTTGGGCTACAACTGCATTCCTAATATGAAGCCACTTCTGGATCAGAGACTATGTCAAGAATATCTTACCTAGACTAAGGACAAAATAACTGGACACAGTGGTCCAAATGTTTGTACCAATCTTTCCAATTTAAAGTAAATTTTGCATTTCAATTGGAAATCAACCTCTTCGATTTTGGAGGAAGAGTGGAATGGTACAGAATCCAAGGTGTCTCAAAGTTCAGTGTGACGTTTCTACAGTCTGTGATGGTTTGCGGTGCCTTGTCATCTACATGTGTTGATCCACTGTATTTTATCAAATCCAAAGTCAATGTAGTCTCTATCAGGACATTTTAGAGCACTTCATGCTTCCATCTGTTGACATATGGAGATGCCTTTTTCCAGCAGGACTTAGTACCATCCTGCCATGCCAAAACTGCTACCAAAAGGTTTGCTGATCATGATATTATTGTGTTTAAATGGCCAGTCAACTCTCTGGACCTATGGGGTATGGTCAAGAGGAAAATGAGAAACATCCAACCCAGCAGAACAGATGAGCTGAAGGCCACTATCAAACATGCTTCAATAACATCTCAGCAGTGGCACAAGCTGGTTCCCTCCATACCACGCTGCATTGATGCAGTAATTTGTGGTAAAGCTGCCCAAGTATTGAGTGTATAAATGAACATACTTGTCAGAAGTTTGACATTTTCTGTATTGTGCATTCTTTTCTGTTTGAGCTAATTAAATACTTTCATAAACTGAGATACCTGAAGTCTGATTTTCATGAGCTATAAGTCATACTAATCACCACTAAAACAAAAAAGCTTGAAATATGCCACTTCATGTGTAATGAATATAAAATATGTGACAGTTTATCTTTGCATTAAATTATTAATATTGTGAAAACTTTTTCACAATATTCTAATGTTTTGATGTTTGACTGTAAAAGATTATTTAAATTAGGCTCTAATTAGGTATTTGAGTAGACATACTGGTGTAGACATACTGAGGCAGATTTTGATTTGATGAATTAATGATGACTGTGAAAGTATTAACCTACATTTTTTTCAAAGCTTTTTCAGGTTCAAGTCTTTAGAAAACTTTAACAATCATTTTGACTCATATTTTGGGAAAGCTTTAGAAAAGTTGCTTTGTCAACACAGCGGACTTCAAATGCATGATAGGCCATATAGCTGTGCAATGTAGTGCAGGAAACAAGTGTGTGTGGGTGTGTGTGTATATATATGTGTCCCTGTGTTTGTTAATACCTGGTCTAATCTGTCCCCAGCAGGCCCAGACAGTCTCTCTCTACAGTTCTGAGCCTTGCCATGTGGCTCTGCCTTCACTAACAGGATTTCACAGATCAGAGGCTGATCAGACAGACTTTACTGAATTGATGACCCGTGTGTGTGTGTGTGTGTGTGTGTGTGTGTGTGTGTGTGTGTGTGTGTGTGTGTGTGTAAGTGTAAGGCTGCTGAATAATAATTGTTGGCATGATTGTGTTGTGTTTGTATTTGTCTGCAGGCTTACGTGAATAATGCCTGCTGGTATGCGCAAGAATAATAAACCCATTGGATTACACTGGGGAGTAACAGTGCAGTAAATAACTAAAACTTAACCACAAACCCCAGTGCCATGGGAAAGTCATTAACTTTCAAATAGTGCTAAAACATGATCTCAGATGTTTGTATATTTTAGGTTATTCGTTTTCTGTAGTGTAACTGGCATTTTAAACCCTGTTTTGGCTTGGGAGGCAGTATATTGTAATGTACTCTTCTGAAAAGTGTTGTCCATTATGATTCAGATTAGTCTGGCAGTAATAATTACAGTGTAAAATACCTTCTGTAATTGGCTGGACAGACTGTAACAAAAGTAGCTTACACTGTTAAAAGCTGATGAAATAAACTTACATACGCAGAAGTTTGTGAATGCCAGTGCTTTGCTAGGCCATAGTCCCCTCCCTAATGTTATTTTTACCCTGCCCTCCATGAATTAATGCACTTTATTAGTTTGTTTTTGACATGAGAGGAGACACAGTCAATCATATCAGTCCTCTTAAGTTGTAAGCCAATCATATCAGACGTCACAATTTCTAAATCAATCATATCAGACCTGGAGGAGGGATCTTTGATGTTAACACTGATGTTGTCACAGGATATTGGTTATAAACTCACTACTAACATTAAAGCATATTCCAAACAAATATATAGTTAAAGAGTGAAGAAAACTACATAAAGTAAGGATTTGTGAATTGTGAAATTATATTCTATATAGATGTCTGTGTTGAGTTTTACTCACTTGTTTGTTAGCTAAGCTAAGCTAAACTAGCTAAGGTTTACATGAGAAGATTAAATAAATGTAATATGAACATTGTTTTTTGGGCTAAATCTGGTCGGCCCATCGTGGCCTTTGTTTAAACCAAAAAATAGATGTTGAAAATCGGGCTGTTTTCAGTCCATTGGATTTATTCCACATTTAACCCAAAAATAGACGTTTAAGATTTTGCTGTTTTCAGTCCATCTGATTTGGCCCAAATTTAGCCCAAAAACAGACATAAAAATAATATGATTGATGCAATAAGATTGATGCAAATATTGTGGACAGTCCCACAGAGCCTTTCTGAACATAATCACAGCTGTTCAGAAACAAAAAGATTCACACACAAAAGTCGATCCACAGACACAGCACAGCCGGTCGACACAGTATTTACATTGAAAGTCTCTGGCTTACTGAAAGTGGCGCCTGCATGGCCACGCCTCTCGCGCTTCCACAGCCCAACAAGCCAGTAGCACTGCAATATGTTTAAATATTATACAAATAACTTGTGATGTCACTGCTCTTTCATTTCATATATTATCTTACTATTTTATGACATACATACACACACACACACACACACACACACACACGCACACACACACACACACACACACACAAACCAAAATACAAATTTGGGGTGACAGTAGTTAACTGCCAGAGTGACTTGCGACTGATGGGTCACAAAAAATTCAGAAGTCAATGCTAGCAGGTGATTCAAGGAGAAGGAGGAAGGCGGGGCAAGACGGAGGAGGGCGGGCACTCCCAATGGCTCCCAAGACTAATGGAGACTAACGAATAACAGTAAGGTACATTAGATAGAAACAAATTTAGTCAAGCTAATAATTTAAAAGGTTAAGTTTCCACCAGCTAATGTTCGGGCCAAAATGAGCTTGTCAGTGTTAGCCTAGCTAGCATGTTGTAGTGGAGCAGCTGAGTTAAACAGTATTTCTGAGGTTCAAACTGGATTTGTAATGTGAATTGGTCTTTTTGAATGGGGCACAGACAGGCAGTGTGTGTTGTTTTGTGTAGGGTAACATTAAGCTGAAGCTAGGTTTGTTTCCCTTAGCAATTCTCATGCAAGATTAACTTGTCAGTGTTAGCCTAGCTAGCATGTTCAACTGATAAGTGGAGTTGTCTTCTGAGACTGGAGCTGTGTTCCTAGCGCATGACAGACAGGTGCTTGTTTTTTGTGATCCAATTTTTAAAAGGCACCGGTGGTCCTGCACTGTCCAGCCCGGTTTGTCTACCAAGGTCAGTGGCAGCTATTCAGCCTCTTCTTACAGGAGAGACTCACAGTGATCTGCGATTTCTTGATTTTACTATATTTTTTTGGATCATGTTTGCAGCCTGCATTCATGTCTCAGGGAAAATGTTTATTTTATCAAATTCTTTTCTCCTGCACACAGTTTGTGTGGCCTTTTGTGGACTTTGGGGTGAGTCCGGCTCTGCAGCGGCACCTCTAAAAGTTGTGATTATCATCTACAGTGCACCAAGATTTTCGTTCCAAAGTGCCTGAAATAAACCATATCTGAAGCCATATTTCCAGTAAGAAATAATGTAAATCCAATTAATCTGTTCCAGATACTCCAGAATATATTTTATATAGAATAACTAGTTTAACATACATAAAACAATGAGAAATAAATGAAAGACACTAATGAAATGGATAAATTAACATTTGTGTGTGTGTGTGTGTGTGTGTGTGTGTGCAGTGCAGGTGCTCTGGGTGCCCAAAAGCCCTAAGAACAAATTATTAACAATAATTCAGTTTTTCTCAGTGCATTTATTTCCAAAATAACTTCTCAATATTAATGTTTTAAAAACAATTGAAAATAGGTAACAGGATTTTTTAAAATATTGGTAAAACACTACATTATTTTTGCCACATGATATCCTCCTCAATCTACAGGATTTTCCCATGCACAGAAAATGTATTTTGTCTGATTTTGATCATTAAATCTCCAAAACAAAGGGCATAGTGATTGCATTAAAAATCTTACTGGCTGTTTCTTCCTCTGATTTATTTGTGTGTATTGATTATACTTCTTAATTTTCAGGTACAAGAGCCAGACTAACAAATATATTTTTCCTGACAGTGGAAATGTAGAAATCGTTATTAAAATTAAAACATTAATAATAATGGATTTGCAGAATATAATTTCATTTATAAAATATTATGATTGCAATCTATTTTCCATTTTCACAATATCACAATGAAAAATAAACTTTAACCTGATTGATGTCACATCATTAGTTTATCTATATATGTAAAAAAAAGTGCACAGTAAACACAACATGACCATCCCCTTTAATTCATCGTCAGTCTCTGAATAAGAATGTGAATAAGGAACCAAATTCAGTCAGAATATGTAACTGTGAATAAGGAACCAAACAAATCTGAATATTAGTGAGAATAAGTAGCTAACTTCAGCGTCATTGATGCCTTCTAATGCCAGGTTCGCTTCACCACGGGTTGAGCTGTAATCTTGAGTCTTTCAGTTGTTGTGTCTTTCACACTACATGACTGGTCAGCAACACTGGGTCACAAACTACACAATTTTTCATTTGGGAAATAGCAGACTAACCTGGCTGCTCTCTAACAACAAATTTTGTCATGATAACAGAACAGTACAGCTAGCACGAGCCAGCAGTACAGGGAGCAGGCTATGAGCCAACAGTGCAGTTACAGTTATATTACATACAAACCGTCACCAGTTTTATTTTATCTGTCCATTGCATTGATCATAGATATAATAAATCACATTATTTATGCAGTGCAGTCATAACAATAATAGAGAGATTGCCTCAAGGGACACGTGGGATCACATTAGTTGTAGTTACTGCTTTTGACACATTGCCGACTGGATCTCAGATATTCAGCATGTCAAATATTTCTCGGGCTTCTGCGACAGGAAAATAATCTCTTTTTTGAAGGAGAACTTGTGGACAGTGGCTGACTGTAGTTCTATCAGTGGTTACATCTCTGTGCCATTCAAAGAGGGCATGTAGTTTCACAGGAAATGATGAGAATGGTAATCAAGATGATCAATCCTGAAGGAGCCCTACAGTCGGCCACTGCCCAAGAGGCCAGCAGATGGAGTATTTCTTTATTGGTAAACCCGATACAAAAGTATAACTTTAACAAGTACTCAGTGTCCCTCATTGTATCATGACCTGGACATGTTTTCATATACTGTATATATAATAATATAGCATCTCTATATTAATAGATAACGATGTCTTTTCACTTTTCACTTTCAACTAAAATGGAACGTAGTTTCTACAAACAACCTGGACGTTTTTTCAGTGTCTTTTTAATGACATAGTACTAGGGGGATGAAACTCACATTAGCAAACTACCTAACTGACAACTATTTTTAGAAACTCCACATTAAGTAGGGAGAGAGATGGAAATATCATTATTGACGTCTGTGTATATTTGTTTTTATATTTCTCGTCTGTATTGTGAATCAGTCACACCAGTATTAGCTAGCTACAGTATATTACTGTTTACTGCAGTTAATGTCAGTGAAAAGGTCACATTGTGTTCATCATAACGCAATTCCACAGTCCTCAATTCCTCCGCCTGTAGATGTAAATTAAGAGTCACCATCTCTGTAGATGGCAGATGAAGGTGAGAAGATTATTGCAGTTCAAACAAAAGAAGAATCAGATTAATCAATGAGTTCTTGTATATCTGAGTTTATTAAAAAAAATAATGTGCTATTAAGCACAGTCAGTGAGAGAAAGAAGCTGCTGGAGTCTGATAGAGCTGAAGTAGCAGGTCGGATAGGTGATATTGTTAAGGAACATATAGTACCATTCAAGAGTTTGAACACACTTTCTGGACATTCAGTGTTTTTTCATTATTTAAAAATGGTCTGCATTGTAGATTAATACTAAAGTCACCCAAACTATGAAGCAATACATCTAGAATTATTTAGTAAACAAAAAAGTGTTAAACAAACCAGATTCTTCAAAGTAGGCACCTCCTTGCTTAGTTGGCAGCTTACTTGGCATTTTCTCAATCGGCTTTATGAGAGAGTCACCTGGAATGACTTTCAGTTAACAGCTGTGCCTTGTCAAGAGTTAATGACTTACATTTCTTGCCCTCTGAATGTGTTTGAGGTTTGTTTAACACTTTTAAGTTTACTACATAATTCTTTATGTGTTCCTTCGTAGTCTGGAATGTGTTTGTAGTTTTTTCTACAATGTAGGAAAAAAAGAAAAAAACATTGAATGAGAAGGTGTGTCCAAACATTTGACTGGTACTGTATTTAGGACTTGGTGGATGGATGATTTTTGTTTAGGATACTTTTGCATGATTTGTGTCTGGCAGATATGTACTGTGTGTAATTTCATTAAAATAGATCTATTATATGCCAGCATGACCTGATTCTGTTCTAAAATAAATGTTCTATCTGCTGTTACTCTAAAAGTTCATTATGAGCAGACATCACCTCATGTAGCATATAACAAAATCTGGTAATAGATGTGCCAGTCATTTTTGTTGAATAAGAACATCCTGAGGTGAATGTCTGGACTGTGGCATTTTAGTGTGGGCTATCTGTGCTAATCTGGGGAAATTATGTACCTTAATTTGTCTTGTATACATTAGCCATTAGGGAACCTTTTTTGGTAAAAAAAAGGACTCCAGCTTGAGTTTAGCTTTAAATAACTACACACAGTCAGTGCATGAGAGTAATGTGTTGTGTGTTGCCAAGGGTAGCATGTTGCAGCAGGAGGGCATATGGGGAGGATGAAAATTTGCACAGCTTCCAGATGACCAATCAAGTCTCATTGCCTCCCTAGTCTAAAAGAGTGTTTGTTCTGTACCCAACCACATGCACACACACACACACACACACACACATTGTTCTGTTCCCAAACTTTGCTGCATTAATAGTGTATGAGTGATCACACACACAAAGCACGCATGCAAAGTCTGTGTTGAAAAATTCTGTTTTCCGCTTCACATGCCTCACGGTGCAGAGATGACTTTGGTGCAGAGAAATAGTCTGCAGAGTTCAAAGCACACAAGAATGATTTTTGAATTCTAATACTGTAGCATATATTTCCACTTTATTTTGAGTATTTTCAGTTTGACGTTTTACCCATAGGCACATAAACTGGAAATTGGAAATCTTTCTCTTTCCACTACCATAAAGTCGGATTAAATCCACAATACCATCTATACTAGAATTGTTACACATCTATAGCTATTTTAACCAAATTCTTTGGGATTCAGCTAAAGAATTTGCTATAATTCTTGCAAATGTTAATATTTCTTGAGGTTTTGACTCCTTCAAGATATCTGCACACTATCCTTTTTTAAATATTTTTCCTTTTGCTCAATTGTTGAAAGACACTTAATGGAGAGTCTCCAAAAAATAATTTAGGATAAATTGCATAAGAAAAAAGGACAAATGAAATGGCGCTGGTCCAGATAATAGTTACAATAGTTACTTATAACAGCAGCAAAAGTGCAAAGACTTTGTCTTTAATTAAAAATGATTTTATTCTATTTCCTGTTTTCTGTAAATACATGTTATCTCTGTAAATTGGAGCAAATCTGTGAGTTTATTGAGATCTCTACTAAAACCCAGGAGATGTGAGAAACTTTTTCTCAGGAGAAACATGTGACCATCAGAAGACTTAAGCTAAAGTATTCCTTATTTCTCCATCTAAGCTAAAACTTGTCTAGGGGAACTATTGATATGTTAAGGAGATGTCCTTTTTAAAAAAATATTTCTCACTTTATTTTTCTTGTGAACAAAGTTATCCGGTTTTGCCATAAACAGTGGTCACCAGCTCTCTTCCTGGAGGTCTACTTTCTATAGTTTTTAGTTCAAACCCTAATCTGCCACATCTAATCCAACTAATCAATCTCTTTTAAAGACTTTGATGTAAGACCATTTTCTAAAAGGGACCAAGATTTCTAGTCTGCTCCTGATTTAGTTCAGTATTTAACATATCCAGTCTTGGAAGCCAGCCATTGAAAGCTGACAGAATATTGGGTCTGCTGGTATCCATAAAGGCCATGCACTAAAACATTTATTTTCCTGTGCAGTTTTAAATGTATAACTGTCATAATTTAATGAATACTGCAAAAAACTTTCAGATTTCTTACACAGCTTTAAACATTTTCAAGACATAATAGGGGGACCCAAAGAGACTGCATTTACAAAGGGCTCAGAAATCTGTGGAATGTGCTCACAACTGTATCATGTGATTAGCTGATTCTTCATGACTGGGGTGTAAATTGGTTGTGTGAAAGAGAGCTTTGTGATGAATTAGAAATAAGTTCATCATTTCAACTCTGATGTCAGTTCCTATCATATGTCAATATAACGGTGAAGAATGACCAAAGGCATGTCTCCTTATAGTCTTAGTGACATTTTTAGAAAGTGCTTGGACAGATTCTTGCTCCAAGCTAATATAGTACTAATTTTGAACAGATGACACTGTGTAACAGAAATGGAGACAAACTAGGACATTTCAGAAAGGGCTGTAGATCCCCCCAGGATGTCTCTGTTGTGTTTTTAAAGCTGAATCTGATGTGTTAAACTAAGAAGTGCTTTCTGTGTCTTAATGTGAATCAGGTGGGTTAAACTATTGGATGGATCTGATGTGTTAAATCAGTGTTTGTCAACAAAGTCTTTAAATCCCAACCAATGATTTCACCTTATTGTTCTATATGATATTATATTACTTTAGGGTAGAGATCAGATTATGGAAGCATCTGAATAAGTTAATCTTGAACTGAATCAGGTGTGTTAAACTGGTAATAGGTGCTTGGGCTGAGTCAGGAAGCTTAAACTGAAAAGTTCTTGGGCTGAGTCAGGAAGGTTAAATATAACTTTCTTGGGCTGAGTCAGGAAGGTTAAACTGTAAAGTTCTTTGGCTGAGTCAGGAAGGTTAAACTGTAAAATCCCTGGTCTTGAGTCAGGAAGGTT
>BRDA01067814.1:0-11662 GCA_036984385.1 Crenuchus spilurus | reverse complement strand
TGACCCTTATGCACAGCGATTGTTCCAGATTCTCGGAATCTTTTGATGATGTTATGCACGGTTGATGATGATAACTTAAAAGTCTTTGCTATTTTGCACTGGGTAACACCATTCTGGTATTGCTGCACTATCTTTCTGCACAACAATGGTGGAGTTGGTGATCCTCTTACCATCTTGGCTTCAGAGAGACACTGACACTCTGAGAAGCTCCTTTTATACCCAATAATGTTGTCAATTGACCTAATTAGTGTTAATTGGTCTTCCAGCTGTTCGTTATATGCTCAATTTCCTTTTTCCAGTCACTTATTGCTACTTGTCACAACTTTTTTGGGATTTGTTGACACTGTGAAATTTTGAATCAACATATTTCTCCTTTAAAATGTTACATTTACTCAGATTAAACTTTTGATCTGTCATCTATGTTCTATTATAAATAAAATATTGACATTTGTCATCTCCACATCATTGCATTCAGTTTTTATTCACAATTTGTTTAGTGTACCAACTTTTTTGGGCCTACACAATTAATACTCTCTAAGAATTACTCGTATATCGTGTATGTTTTTGCACAGTCTTGCTTCTCCTAACCTGTTCTTTCTTTTGAGCAGTCCAGTCCTGATCTCTCTCTCTCTCTCTCTCTCTCTCTCTGTGTGTGTATCTCTGTGTCTGTCTCTGTCTCTCTCTCTCCAGCTCAACCATCTCTTACCCCTTCTACACCACCTCCTCTCACATGTCTTGCTAACACAGTTTACCTACTTACATTAGTTATGTTAAACACATTGTAATTACATGTTAAATAGTAATTTAGCATCACAGTCATGCCCCCCTTCCCCAGCTACCCCTTACACACCTCCCCTCAGTGACTGTGCTTACCACCCCCCTACCTTATGTCTCTAACCTTAGTTATGCAATATTTGCACTAAAACATTTGCATTGGCTGCTAATAGCAATATTACTGTTCAAGTTTACAGACTCACACTGGGACTGCACATTCCTCCTCAATTTATGTATATTGTCACTGTATATGTCTTCTATTCATATCATGCCGTATTTGCACTATGTTCTACTAAATAGCAATACTGCTGCTACAGTTTACAGTCTTACTACTGTACTGCACATTCCTCTTCCTGTGTACATATCCATTGTATATATCTTATTATTTATTCAGTACCTGCTCATGTACAGATTGCAATTTCTGCTCATTTGCACTTCTGGTTAGATGCTATTCTGCATTGCGTTGTCTAGTACTTGTACTTGGGCAATGACAATAAAGTTGAATCTAATCTAATCAAATCTAAACATTTTGGTTGCCCCTCATCTGAACCTGCATTCATTTTCACTTCTCTTTGAGCGGCGTTACAAAAACCAGGCTTTAGGAATGATAGAGCATTTGGTACATTGAGAGAGAGGAACTGGAACAGACTCAGATTATTACTTAATTTTCCAGAATGGGTGCGTGTGTGTGTGTGTGTCGCAACCGCACATGCTAGTGACATTAATTTATGCCATTAGGCCAACTAATTTCAGTACTCTAAGAAAATGACTACTTCAACTCAGATATTTAAACTAAGTAGCATGGCATCAAAGATTTTCCCAAATGAATGTCCTTCTGCTCTTTTTCCCATTTTAGAGGTTTGACTTTGAGCTTAATATTCATGGTTAAATTGAGAAGTTTTGAATACTCCCAAGTGCTGTAAATGTAAATGTATGCATATTTATCTAAATAAATGTTTTGTCAACAATCATACACTGTGTTTAATTGTGACTATAGTACAAATGTGAAGATCCCTAATTGATGCTTGTGCAGCTCTCCTTAGACTTTGAGCGGCAATGTTGGTGTGAATGAAACTGAAATTGTATGCTACTGCTATGCTACACTGACACACATGCGCACACACACACAAATAGTATACATGTTCATGAATTCACTTTCTTTTCATCACACACACCCACAGATGCACCAAAGCTTTAAATACCCCAAAATCTAAAGTTTTCAGATGAACTTCAGCATCTGTGAATAAAGGTATGTATTATTCAATAAGCTATATAGCAATTATATATTTTTTATTTACTGGAAAATTGCAACTGCAGTTATGTATTTCTTCATAGTTTGGATGACTTTAGTATTAATCTATAATGCAGACCATTTTTAAATAATGAACTACCACTAAATGCCTGGAAGGTGTAAAAACTTTTGACTGGTACCTCATATTTAAAACGCAGGGCAATTTGTTTTACAAGCAAATAGAAATAAGACAGTGAAACACTATTAATTAAAATTGACAAAACTTAAAAGTACAAATTTGTTGAATAAATGTAAAAAGTAAAACCTGAAAACTTGAATTAAAACAAAGAAATACAAAAATAAAATTATATATAAATAAAATATATATATCTTTAGCTACTTTTTCCAAATAATAGGTGTTTAAATGCAGAGTACAGATTTCAGAGTATCAAATATTTTATGCCGAATACTATACTGTCCTGTCACTTATTTATTTAAAATACATGTTTAGTGTTTTTGATTTGGAGCACAGCCTATAAACAATCTGCAATTTAGAAAAGGTTACCTAATTCATAGCTTTAAAAACTAGAGAGGCATCAATGTTAGAGACTTGTAATGGAGTATTTTGAGCTTGGTCCTTGATTCTTTGTTTGAGGCTGATTTTCTATAAAGCTGTTCTGTTACAACACCAGCTTTAAAAAATGCTATAGAAATAAATGTTGAATTTAAATTAATATAGCAACTATGGTCAATACCAGTCATAAAATCATATGAAAATGTAAGTGAATGAGTTTAATTTAATTTTGTTATTTTATTGTATTACATAAGTTATGACATTTAAAATAATTCTAAATGTTGTGAAATGTCATAACTTGTGTTATGTGTTTAATTAAAATTCCAAATTCTTAATAAAGACTGGCGCTGATTTTAACAGCTGCAACACTTTCAGATTGAAGTGCTTTTTAGTAACTAATTTTAAAAGCACAGCTGATACCAAACTGAACACACAGGCATCAGGTCAATAATTAATTGTTAATACAGAGTTACTAAGCTCGACTTCTTAGTCAAAGCTTCTGCTCTCCATTAAAATATGATTATTCAAAAAAAATCTCTGTACATGCAGCAGAGAGCTGCATTACTTAGATAGTTGGTAAAAGTTGAGGAATATTCTGGAAATTTTAAGCTAACTTTCTCTTACACAACATGTTCAGCATCCTCTGTTTAGTTTTAATGAAATCTGTGCTTTGACCAGCTTAACTTACTCTTTACACTTTTGTCATTTTAGTATGCAGAAAAACTCATAACACTTGCAATGTACAATCTTACAATAGCCATGTTTGTTTGGGAAGCAAATAATTTAATGGCAATAATAGTTGTAGATTATGTACAGGGGTTGGCACGCTAAGGCATAACTTATCAGCTTGTAAGGTTAGTTTGTCGCAGGGGAGGTGTACATGGAGGCATGATCAGGTGCTAAGGGTTTTAGCATGTTTGCTGGACAGTAAACGCATGGAGGTGAATGCATTGAATAGTGGTTGTAATAATAAAGCGATTAGGTTTGTGCGTGAGGGGGAACATATTTGAGAGCAGGCACAGGTTATAAATATTGGTAGATGGGGCGAAGCACGAGATTGGAAATTGCTGGTAGATGTAGGTAAAAAACTGCAGATCCCAGAGTGCATTGCTTTAACTATGCTGAGGCCAGATATGGTGCTGTACTCTGAAAGTAAACGTAGTTTATTTCATAGAGTTAAAGGTTCCATTTGAGAATGCAGTTGACTAAGCATTTGAAAGGAAGAAGATGAAGTACGCGGACTTGGCGGCTGAGGTGAGGAAACTTGGGTGGCAGGGAGATGTAAGTCCAGTGGAAATAGGTGTTAGGGGATTTGTAGCCAGGTCTGCTACATCCCTGCTTGTGCAGTTTGGTATCAGGGGCTGGAAACTAAGGGCAGCTGTGAAGGAGTCATCAGAAACAGCTGAAAGGTCTAGTTAGTGGTTGTGGATGAGGAGAACACAGACTAGTTGGGGAAATGCACTGTAGAGGAGCAGTTTCGGTGGTTGGTGATGTAGCACGTAAAGATCACATGGAACTGGTGGCACTGAGCATGCATTAACGGTGCCAGTGTGGCTCGGTACAGCCTTAGTCACCAGGGAGGCCAGTGTGGATTTATGTTTGTTAAGGGGAAGGTCTGTAGAGCTAGCTTGGAGGGGGGTGGGTCTGGGACGCCAGACTTCACTGTTGAACATTCTGGAAATGTTGTGGGCTTAATTCAGCGAAACACTGACGAGGGAAGGTGCCTACCTGATGACTCCTGTGAAGAACTAGTAATGCAGTGTGTGGTTTGGGTTCTCATGTGATGGGCTCACTGAGTAACCGTAGATGTTAAGGGTAGCTGGTTGCTGATCGGATCAAAAACGGCCACAGCAACCATAGGGTGTAGCTGTAGGATTGGAACAATAGAATTGTGTGGCTGCCAGTAGTAAGAGAGTAGGGTGGGCCCTATTTGAAGCTCTAATGGTTTGGCATAGGATATTTTATATCTTACCTTGTGTATGATTGTAATTAATTTTAATTAATTAAATTAATTAATTAATTAATATGAACACAAAATAACTTTTTTGAGATGTACTAATACATTTGAATTTACTAAAGCTGGGTTTACACTGTACAATATTCTTAGGCAAATGTAACGATCATGCAGCAAATTTCTCTGAATGTGAGTTATAATTATTGAACTAAGAATGCATAATGGTACATACTCTTAGGTGGCTGATGTACTCCCAATGTGACCAAAGACAAATGATTATCAAAAAATGTGGATTAGAATCTGTGTCACTGCTCTTATGAAGATCTTAAGATGCTTCTATAAAAATAAAAACATGACATGAAAATCACTGAAAAGCTACAAATACAGTAGTGATCATGACAAAAAAAATAAATAAAAGATAATATATCTCCCTAAAAGTATTCTCAATCCATTAGCTAAGAATTAATGGTTTCTTTTTCACTTCTTGAAGCACAGTTCCTATCATTGCCATTATCATGCAACCCTGGATTTTGCTCAAGTTTGGAGAACACTCTTAGATGATATAAACTGAATATGGTAATTTCCCATAATTGTGGGTCTATTCTTAGAGAACATCTTAGAGAACATTTGATTTTATGTTGCATTGATTATTGTAATGCACTCTTCTCTTCACTTCAAGTGTCTGATTGAATCTGCTTGCAGGCAATGCAGAATGCTGAAGTTAGATTGCTTAAAAGGACAAATAAAAGATCTCATATAACCCCATTATTAATATCTCTACACTGGCTTCCTGTCAAACAAACAATTCAGTTTAAAATTCTGACCCTTACTTTTAGAACGTTACCTGGTCAGACTCCCATATATAGCTGATCTACTTCAATCTATGGTCTTACAATGTGTTTTATGTCTTGTTTTGTTTGTCCATTGTAGATTGTATAAGATGACCTATTTTATTAAGCACTTTGTGACTGCTGTCTGTGATAAGTGCTGTGTAAATAAATGTACAAAATAAATTTTTTTTTTTTACTTAGAGAATCTTTATACAGTCTGGTTTTAAAAACATGTGACATCACACAGTCTGACAAGACAATACTGGCATCATCTCATTCAGTTTGGCATGTTTTAAAAATGTTATAAGACCACTAAAATGCCAGAGTGTAAAACCAGCTAATGAGGTTTCACATCATGACAAAGATGAATGGGGGAAATAGAGCAACAATTTGACTTGTTATGTGGTTTAATTTACAGATTAACAGCCAGCTCACTTAAATCCAAGCTATGCTCTGTTTAATACTTTATCATGGTTCTCATAAAATTCTGGTTATGTGGCAAGAGATGTCTGTGGTAAAACCCAGCCTTAAAAGGGAAACCTTATGATTATTACACAATCTAGGGAATTTTGGTCACAGTCTCTCACTCAATATTTTAGTGCGAGATGTTTGCAAGTTCTCTTTAAATGTCTTGTAGGTGAAATTATAGTTGCTTTGTCATTCTCACTATATTCTCTTCTTCATGCTGTATGGTAGCATCCTTAACCCTTCAATATTCATCCTTTTGGTAGAGCAGATTTAAGTACCTATATCTTCTATCACTATGTAATTTTGTCATCTCAACCAATCGGTAGAGGTATATTAGGCTGAAAAACATCCACTAGAGGTCACTAGAAATGCAACATTTTGCAACATCATCTGAATGTAAAACAGCAGCTTCAAGCCAAACTTAAAAGAAACTGGATCAAATGCTAAACAATTTAACAAAATAACATGTTATTGTACAGTTTCTGTGTTTGTAGTAATATTTTTTATATAAAATGTTTAATGTGTACATAAAAAATTGTGGGCTTTAAAAAAAAAAAAACAATTTTTAACCCCAGCCCACCTCACCCCCACCCAAATAATATGTAAATGTCTTCTTTCTTGCTGAGGATGTTAAAGGATTAAGTACATAAAGTGAAGTTTATTGTCATTTCATTTCAATGTGAAGTTGCACATACATTGTCTATAATGTGAATTCATTCTTATAAAAAAGACATTTTAAAAATAAATGCATTGTGCTGAACAGTAATACATATTTATTATCATCCTATTGCACTATGATACATTCTGATATTTTGCACACTTTTTTTTTTCTTAGATGGACAAGACCATAAAACATGAAAGGTATTTGTGTTTGTCTTTATTATTCAGTCTGTGATTTTTCTAAACAAATTATAAATATTTTTTCTACATAATTTTATGTTTTAGTTACAAATTTAACCCAATTTTTAGTGCAATGAAAGTATTTGCTCTCTTCCATCCAGCTGTACTTAATGTCCACAGCTGGGCTCTGTTTTTGATTCCGGCAATCTAAGACACTAAGAAAATGTTCAGTCTATCAGCCAATCTAGTGAAAAACTAGTCGTATCAGAATATTATGACCCTTGGATTGTATGACACTAGCAAGACATCATGGCATTTAATGTATTAGGTGACAGAAGGTATCCAGAGGTACTAGTGCCCACTTCAACTGCAGCAGAGCACTGAGGTCCCTCAGATTGTGTAGCTGTGGGTTAGCATGGCAAACCTGGTGATCCTGGTGGTGAATTAATCTAATGAATTAAGATTAGGCAAGTTACCAGTCCAGGTAAGGACACACTGTTGTGTTCCTGAAACCACTAATGCACTACCCTTTTGAGTTGATGTGGAAAATTATTCTTTTGATAGGTACCATTACTAAAAGGGAAGAATGTCAACATGTACAGATTCACATGATCTTCTAGGATTGCCAAGCCATGAAAATGACCTTATCACAAAAATTAGTGCATTTCAGCCCCACAAAATGTCCTGTAACCTCATTTCAGTGATGTTAGCATAGGAGAAAAGGTTAATGAGGACAATACAGCTAATATCACTCTGCCATGCTGATCAGAAGAGCAGATGGGTTTCTTTAAAAGGGTAGTGATGCTTTTATGTTTTCTTCTGTTAAACATAGTTACCTCCAAGGAAACACGTGCACTCATCACTGCATTAAAAGGGTTTTACAGGCAATAACATTGCTGCTTGTAAGATTGCACCCCAATCCATCATTTATCAAATCATCAAGAACTTCATGGAGAGTAGTTCAATTGCAATGAAGAAGACTTCAGGGCACCCATGAAAGTCAAGCTAGCATCGGGACAGTCCAGGCATTAGAAAGGGGGCCTGAACTGCATGTTGGGGGGCCCAGCTTGCAAAAGGTTGAGAACCCTTGAACTATGAGATCAGGTCATCACCAGTGCAGAACTTGCTCAGTCATGGCAGAGGGCAGCTGTGAGTGCATCTGAACACATAGTGATGCAAAACCTTCTGTAGGATGGCTTGGTGTCAAGAAAGGCATCAAAGAAGCCACTTTTCTCCATGACAAACATCAAGCACAGAGTAACATTGTGCAGGAAGTATAGGAATTGGACTGCAGAGGACTGGAGTAAAGTTATTTTCTCTGACGAAGCCCCTTCCGACAGTTTGGGACATCTGGAAAAATGTCAGGTGAAGAAAAAGTGAGCAGTATCATGAGTCCTGTGTCATGCTAACAGTAAAGCATCCAGACAATTCATGTGTGGGGTTGCTTCTCATCCACAGGAGCGAGTTCACTGAAAATTTAGCCTAAGAACACTGCCGTAAATAAATAATGGTATTAAAACGTCCTCTAAGAGCAACTTCTCCAAATGATCCAGGAGCAATTTGGAGATGAACAGCTATTTCCAGTATGATAGAGCACCATGTCACAAAGTTAATTTGTTAACCAAATGTCTCATTGAACAAAACATTGAATTTTGGGTCCATGGCCAGGAAACTCCTCAGATCTCAATCCCATTGAGAACCTGTGGTCAATCCTCAAAAAGAGGGAGGACAAAAAAACCCCAGAAACTCTAATCAACTTCAAGCACTGATTAAGCAAGAATGGGTTGCCATCACTCAAGATTTTGCTCAGAAGCTGATGTCCAGCATGCCGGGCTGAACTGCAGAAGTCTTAAAAAAGAAGGATCAACACTGTAAATATTAAGTCTTTGTTTAAAATGTATGTGTTTGTTCAATAAAAAGTAAAAATAATGCATGGAATCCTTATAATTGTACTTCATTATACCACATAAACATCTGACACAATGTTCTGAACAAACTGAGGCAGCAAACATTTTGAAAACCAAAATTTGTGCCATTCTCAAAACTTTTGGCCACAACTGTACACTGACTACAACTGCTCTAAAACTTCCCACAAACTTAGTGGTTTTCTGAGATGCTACCACAGTTCAAATGGTGCCATAGTAGCATTCCCGTTTGGAAATCAGTCAAATCACACTATGATGATCATTTTGCTCTCTGCTACAACTGACTGGTGTGCTCACTTATTTACCCATGCAGCAAACTGTCTTATGGTACCTGTGATGTTTCAGGCTGAGTTCATTCCAAACCAAAAGTGGTCATAATATTCTGATATAACTGTACAGAATATCAATGTGAGTGTGTTATAGGTGAATTAAAGACCTCTTTTTCTCTTTACTGTGAAATGAATGCAGCACTGATCTGAGAACTGGTCACTCTCTGAATGAGGCTGAGATGCAGCATGTGACCAGAAGGAGAGACACAGTGTTACAGTGCCTGCAGCAGAAGAATATAATCTGCAGTGAGGTAATGCTAATGTATGATGCGTAAATTTGACCTAAAACCTCACTGTATCACAAGTCCTAAAAGTAGATAAAATAACAAAATCAAACAAATGAGACCAAAATCAGGAGTTTTCAATCAATGGGATGACAATCAGGTGTGAGTGGGTACTTAAAGAACATGGATCTATCAAAGTCTGCACTTCACAACACAACTTAATGAGCTCACCATCAGCAGACCTCTAAAAAAACAATGTTGTACATGGCAGGGTTGCAAATAGAAAGTCACTGCTCTACAAAAAGAACATTGTTGCTCGTCTGCAGTTTACTAAAGATCACATAAACAAACCAGAAGACTATTAGAACAATGTTTTCTTGAAGAGATGAGTACAAAACTGTTATTTTTGGAGAAAGGAAAACACTTAATTTCAGCATGAAACACTCATCTGTGAAACACGGTGGTGGTAGTGTCATAGTTTGTTGCATATGGGCCAGGATAGCTTGCCATAATTGATGGAACAATGAATTTAAATTATTCCAGCAAATGCTAAAAGAAAATGTTAGGGCATCTGTCTGTGAGCTGTTAAAGAAGAATAATGTTTTTAAAGGCCAAGTCAAAGTGATGTCCTTAATCAAATAATGTTGTGGAGGGATCTAAAGCAAGCAATTCATTATCAATTACTGGAAACATAATTATCAGGAAATTAGCAGGAATAAAGAAAATCATATAAGATTTACAAACATTCAAGCACCACTGTATGTCGGTGTACCCATTAAAGTACAACATAAAATTTAAGGTAAAAATGTACATCTCTATGTATATTCTCCTTTCCATTTTTATATTTTAATAACTTGTAAATAGTAAAAAAATAAATAAATAAATAAAAAAGTCTGGAGACAAGTCATGGTAGGGTGAGTGGATACAACTCCAAACACAATCTGGCACAATAATTTTCCTGAACTTAAGGCACTGAAGACATGTTTGATCATGTATTTATGAACAATTAGAATTTGTTTGAGATTTATGTTTTAATGGTGGCAGGACAAGATTCCTAACATTGCAGTGCTGGGCTCTGGTGGAGGTTTGAGAGCTATGGTTGGACTGCTGGGATCACTGAGTCAGCTGCATAAAGAGGGACTGCTGGACAGCATCATGTACCTGAGTGGAGTCTCAGGATCTACCTGGTACTGATGAAGATCATACCTGATATTCAAATGATTTAATTTGGTTCATTTGGATGATGCTCTTAGAAAACTGGTTCTACATAGTACTGCAGTACACAGTATATAGTTGTTGGAGAAACAATATGATTTATGCCATATAGAGTAGTTCTGTTTAAAGAACAATATTAAAGAAGTTTTTCCTCAAATACAAGAATCATTCATCAGGAAAAGACCCATTTAAGCATCCAAACACATTGCAGAAACAACAGTGGTCTCTTCCTTATGACATTCTTTTTTCCAAAAAGATGGTATACATGGCATATGCCATGGCATACATTGAATCTATTCTTGTCTTGTCTCACTCATGTTGCATTTAACATTTAACCAATGTGATATTTGCTGCAAAAAATAAAAAAATAATGTCCCCCCATTCTCAAAAGGTGCATGGCATCATTATTCAAAGAACCAGACTGGTCCATCAAATGGGAGATGGTGGAGGATATAATCATCCAAAGACTTGCTCATGCAAGTGTCAGTTGGCTTGAGAGATGGGAAAAACTGAAGAAATATTTTAAAAACCCTAATTTCAGCCTGACACATGTATGGACAGCGCTGGTTGTGGCTGACATGTTGAAAGAGGTAAAAAAAATAGCATGTAATACTATGTAAATGTAAGTGTAAGCTCATACACAGTGATACACTGTAATATATAATAATGTTGCCATAAAATGTACATTAACCAATTCAAACAGCAATCTGTATGTTCTGTATTTCACAGATAGATGAACACAGGCTCACAGAGCAGAGGGGCAAATACACCAATGACCCCTATCCTATTTACACTGTGATTGATAAACAGTGTAAACATGATAACTTGAAAGCAGGTAATTTGTGTGTGAGAGTGTATGTGTGAGTGTTTGTGTGTGTGTGCGTGCAAGTGTGTGTGTGTGAGAGAGAGAGAGAGAGAGAAAGTGTGTGTGTGTGAGAGAGAGAGAGAGAGAAAGAGTGTGTGTGTGTGTGTGTGTGTGTGAGAATGTGTGTATGTGTGAGCAAGGCCGTCGACAGGGGGGGGGGCAACCGGGTCTGTTGTCCCGGGCCTCAGGCGGCCCATAAAAGAAAATTTATTTTGTATTATAATTATATTATTTTTAATATATTTTTTTTTGTAATATTGAATTGTTTGATTAATATAAAATTTAGGCCTTTAAATCAGCTCAATAACTAAAAAATATTTATTTTTTGTTTATCTTTATTTTTTTCTTTAACTGCGTACCCCCCCAGAAAATTGGTTTGATCCTGAATTACGGCGGGCGCACAGTAGCGGGAATTTTATATTTCTGTTCCAAC
>BRDA01067812.1:0-14914 GCA_036984385.1 Crenuchus spilurus | reverse complement strand
GAACCACTCCTGTATAGGGGTTGTCTTGTTAATTGTCTCTCATTTCTACCTGTTGTCTGTTCCATTTGAACAACAGCAGGTAAAACTGATTCACAATCAGTGTTGCTTCCTAACTGGACAGGTTGGTTTTACAGAAGTGTGGTTGACTAGGAGTTACATTGTGTTGTTTAAGTGTTCCCTTTATTTTTTTGAGCAGTGTATATTGTTTTATCAGTACTGTTTCAGAGGTCTTACTGAAATGACACACATTTCAGAAATACCAGAAGGATTAAGCACCGCAGCACCTTCTCGCCATAAACAATATTATTCAGAACAGCTGTCTGCATGACTGTTCCTTTCAATGATACAGACAGTATTCCTCATAAAAACTTCTTGCCACAATTATTAAAAAAGATGGTTCTTCAGGGGTTTTTTAAGAAAAGAAAATGGTTCTTGAACACTCAAAGAACCCATGGTTAAAGGGTTTGTTCCATGGTAAAAGGGTTCTATAACCCCAAAAGGGTTCCTCTGTTAATACAAACATAACATGGTAATGATAGCAGAACCCTTTTTAGGGCTCTTTAATACTTTTTTCAAAAAAAGTTCTATATAAGACCACATCTGAAGAATGCTTAGGGTCCTTTGAGTGTACATGGGTCTATATAGAACCATTTCTTTACTAAAGAACCCTTGAAGAACCATCTTATTAAAGAGTGTAGACAAACTGTAACTCTGATATCAGTGCTGAGAGTCTGTGACCACCCAGTGCCATGTGTTTGACATACTAGTGCATCTAAAGAGGTTAGAATATGTACCAAAAAGTTCATTTGAGCCTTTGTATTCTAACGTTGATACTGTTTGAATAGTACATTACTTAAACTCTAAATGTTCTAATCATTTAAGTTAAGCTGTTTCCACCTGAGGAACATCAGGTAGATTAAATCATTCATGTCAGCTGGAGACCTAAAAAAGGTGATTCATGCATTTGTCATCTCTAATGGAACTCAGAGATTTTTGAGGCTAGCAGTCTCTCTATCACTAGCACAACTTCATTTGGTCCAAAATGCAGCAGCTCAATTACTTACAAGATATACAATCATATCACACCAGTATTAGCATCCTTACATTGACTGCCTGTTCATTTTAGAATTCAGTTTAAAGTGTTTTATGGGTTTTTAAAGCACTTGCTTATATTGATGAATTATTTCAGTCATATACCCCAAGAGCCTTGAGATCTACTGAGAACTTCTGAGGGTTCCTCGGGATAAGAAGAGGCTAAAAGGTGACCGAGTGCTCTCTGTGGTGGCTTTTGAAACTCTTTGAACTTCCTGTGATGCGAAGCCTTGGTTGGTGTAATAAGTAATGCTGTGCTTTATTCGTGATTAAGCTGTTCCATTTCTTTATTGCCAGGTATTTCTTTTAAGCTCTGTCTTAGCCAACCCTTTTTGTTTACCTCACTTTGTTTAAGTTCTGTCTGTAGATTTATGAACGAGTTTAAGTACGATGTGGGTTACGAAGGCTTTCGGGAAACACTCGTAAATTTAAGAATGTTCGTAAGTACGAGGTTACAAAGTACTTAGCGTTAAGAACGTTTTGGGAAGCGCACCCCAGTCCCGTTTGCTTCTTTTCCCAAAAGATTGTGAATAAATTCAATACTAATGAAGATCTGGTGATAAAATTTGGGTTAAATATACCTCAGTGTGACTGATGAGACAACACGTGCTGAAAATGTAGAGCTTACAGTTCTTTTTCAGACTGCTATCCAATACGTTCACAACATGAACACTTCCTCCTGTACTGTGCACTGATACATTATACAACCCTACATTGAATATTTATGAGATAGGTTTGAACACTCAAGTGAGAGGTCTTTGTTGGTCAAAGTTCCACAGATTCCTGGCCGCTGGAACCCACCAATGGAATGTCCGGAATTACAATATCATTATCATAGGAATGACATAGTGTGTCTTTTGGTGGGAAAGTATGCAGAGCTGTATGAGTCAGTCTGACAGATGTGTCTTGGCTTATTTAAGCTCCTCTCACAAGAATCTAAAAAATATTTTGATTCAAGCTATATATATATATATTAAAAAGTGGACCCTATAAGGTTTTCAGAGTATGCTTTGTATTGTTTCTACAAAGTGTTTTTGTGGAATTTTGTTAATATGCCAGTGGCGGGAGAGCTGACTCCAGAGGGTTAATATCTCACTGCAGCAGCATGTGACCAATGGAGATGGCTGGACGGGGGCCGGCCTCCACTCTGACAGCCACAAAAATTAGTCATTAGAAATTAATACCCGTCTACCTATATGTCAGTCTTTTTCACACAGGTATATTTAATCCACATTTCATCACCAGGTCTTCATTAATATTGCAGTTATTCTTGGTTGTTTTGGTAAAGAAGCATCTTGTAGTTTACATAAGTTGCAAAAAAAACTAGTGGAGGATATTCGATAAGGCAGGATTTCATAGTTAGCCAGATAGCTTATGCTGAACATTGAGGATTGTCCAAAATAGGAATGTTCTGATGTTCTTTTCCCATAGGACAGGTTTGAGTTTTGGCTTAAATTAACTTTCAAACTGAAAATAAACTTCTTAGTTTTCATGGTTACAAATAGTTGCCTGTAGAGTCTACAGAACGTTCATTCATTGGTGAAGGTATTCAGAGTTGGTACAAACATAAAAATCACAGTGATGCTCTTGCGTAGTTCCTCATGTAGATTGCTATCAGTGATTACATATTAGCCAACGGGGAGCATTCATCAGTGTCCTCACAGAGCAGTGAGTGCTCGTTTCTGCTTAATGTGAAGTGTTCTGTTTAGCTGTCGCACTTCCCACCATAACATTGGCCATAAAGATCTGCTCCGCCCGTTCTCTGCTTTGCTAAACTTGTCACAGGAGGATATCCTGTGTTGCAGATGTATTTTTATTGGCACTTGAGCACTTGGTGTTGTAAGCAGAATGACTCCTCTGTTGTTGAGTTCTGGGTCAAATACCAGTTTCACTTACAGTCGTTTTATTTTACTGTCTTACTGAGTGCCTGTGGTGTCAACAGTCAGGCCATTTCTTCATGTCATCCTCCCACTCGGGAATAGTATGTGGATGTGGTGAAGACTTACAGTTACTGTCTTTTGTTGCATTATAGGAAAGCTTAAACAATATTTTATCTGGGTTTAATGCAACTGTCAAATCAAACTGGAAATCTCATTCTGTCACTGTGTTAAAAAAATAAGTTAGATAACACAAAGCTGGGGAATCGAGGGCCAGTGACCAGCTCAGTGTGGTGATTTCTCTGCTCTGATTCTGCTAATTAACTGGGGAGTGGAATCAGGTGTGCTTGAGTAGGAAAATCACAAAACTGTGCAGGAGTCTGGCCCTCCAGAACCGGAGTAACCCACCATCCTGGTAGAACAGTGCAAAGCACTCAATAAGGAGACAGGGTATGACTGTTTAATGTTAAAAGATTAAGACAGCTTGTAACACAGTCATGAATTCAGTGGATAGATAAACATCCATCCATCCACCCATCATCTCATGCTTAATTCAGGGGCATAGCACCAAATTGTGTGCCTTATGCACAAGCAGTGCCCAGGCAGCCCCACAATATTATTTCTTAAATTTTTAAAGGAAAATAAAATTACAGACTCCCCCCGCTTGGGGCCCTGGTATCTCAGTCCCACTTTTCACCCCAGTACGACGCCCCTGACCTTCAGTCTCCTACCCCTTCACCATGTGTAGGTGAACCCAGGACAGGGCATCAATCTATCACTGGGCACACACACTGACAGTTTAGAGTATCCAGTTCACCTGACCTCCATGTTTTTGGACTGTAGAGATGGGGAGAACACTCCACCTAGATGGGGACTTGAACACACCAAGCCACTGTACTTGCCTGGATGGATGGATGGGAGGATAAAAAAATGTAAGATATGTGCATCCATCCATCCATCCATTATCACACCTGCTTAATCCTTATCAGGGCTGCAGTTTGTAAGATATGTTTCCTTTAATATCACCAGTATCATATTCATATACATTATAATTATGTATGTCTCTTCATTGTGCTGCAGATTTCTCCATTGATTTGATTGGTCCATCTCAATATTCAGAGGTCAGGCATTTCCTCATAATGACAAGATATGGTCATTTAAGAGTGGCTGTTGTAACAGTAGCAATTTGGCAACATCTTATTGAAAAATATCAATAAATGGAAGATTTTATCAGTTTTAATATTTATGGGAAACACAAGGCCTTTGATTGCTTTTCAGAAAAGAAATTTTCAGAAAAAAAAGAAAAAGAAAAATGAGCACAGAAGAAAATGGTAACATTCAATGTAACAAATGAACAAAACAGAAGACTCTCATTTACAACAAACTGATGACCCTGCCTTTGGATTTATTTTTCAGTACTGAGCTGAAGACTATACATTAACCCATTACATAAACTTCAGTGATGCTATAGAGCTTGGAGGTTAACTATTGTTTTGGAGTATAATAGATCACTGAGGAATTTTGAGAGTTTAGGAAATCGCACCATCACAGATGGTGATGTTAAAAAAACATAATAAAAATGTATTTATTTAATTGGATCCTTTGAATTATTAGCTCAGTAAGAGTTGAAATATTGGGCCCCAAGTGGTTCAGCAGTCTAAGACTATAATCTGAGGATCACAAGTTCAAATCCCATGTCATTCTTTTGAGCCGCTGTTGGGGCCTGAGAGAACAAAAATTGGCTGTGCTTTCTCCGGGCGGGTAAGATGCCACTCTCTCTTTAGCACTACTAAGTAATGTCGGATGCTCCGGCATCTGCCAGGGGATCCATCAGAACTGGGCATCCTGCGCTTTCCTAACACTGCATTACACATCATTACACTGCCAGTCTTGCCAAAATATCCCAAATTTTTACCAAATGTGCTGTTTCAGTTATGTTGACAGTAGTATAACATAGTAGCTACAGTGCGAGTAATAGCATTAAGGCAAGGCAAATTTATTTGTATAGTAACTTCCATACACAAAGACAATTCAAGTACTTTACATGAAGACAAACACAATAAAGAATTTAATTTTATATATATATATATATATATATATATATATATATATAAGAATGTATATTTAAATAATAAAGACTGAAAAATATCATAAAATAATATTGTGGGTAGTGCAAAAATATTTAATAAAAACATAAAAAAATGTTTTAAAGCAAAACAATTTTAAATAGAGATAACATTAGTGTATTAATGCTAAAGTGCAGTAAAATAAAGTAAAAAAATATAGAACTAATCAAAGGCACAAGAAAAGAGAAATGTTTAGCCTTGATTTCCACATTTGGAGAGAATTTTCTGGTAGCCTGTTCCAGTAATTTTTAATAGTACACTTATATTCATGAAATGTCATTTCAGCACTGGCGTGCACAGACATTTTGGGGGGCAAGTGCTCAGGGGGGAAAAAGGGCACTTTTTAGCACACGTGGAACACTTCATTATAAAAAATTACACACACATGTTGAATGAAATTTGACTTTTATTTGTAACATTCTCTAAACGTGAGTTTTCAATGGAAAAAAGTCACATCACCAACTGATAACATCCATATCAAATCACAGGTAATGGGGAACTTCCCGTTTCTTCTTTCACAAATGTGTTAATTTATGTTGCCTAACAAAACCTATACAACAGAAAACGTTCAGCTTAACACTGAAAACTCTACCTTAATTATTTGTATGTGGTCGTCCTCACGTTATCTATCATTGATTTGGGCTAGAGCGACTAGTTTATCAGGTGACCAGTCGGCTAAAAATGCTTAGTAGTTTGGTGCTGTATGAGACATTTTACTGCACAACAAAATGATTTCACGTTGGGCTTGGAGGGCAAACGGTACGATTGTACTTGATGTGTATGTTACCTGGCTGGTGGGGCACGGGAGAAGAAGCCTATCTGTGACCGTGCATGCTGTGCTGAAGACGCTTCCTTCCACTCGCTGAACTGAACTGAGCTGCTGCAGCGCATCTGGTGTGACAAAGAAGAGAGAGGTCGCGTGTGTGCGAGGTGGTGGCTCATTTCAGGGCATTGTTTTTAATCGCTCAGGTTTTCAAAAGATCATTTCAAACAGACCTCAGTAAAATGTTAATAATAATAATAATAATAATAATAATAATAATAATAATAATTTAAAAAACCCCGAAGTTTCAAAAGGGCACTTTTGTTGATAAAGGGCAGAGTTGGTGGTGCTTTAGCACCACCTGATGTCTATTTCTGCACGCCTATGCATTTCAGTGTGATGCACAGCCACTTTTAGCGTGGAGCTAATAGCCAGATGACAGCATGACACATGACTACACGTGGCTAATAATAATTATAGAATAATTATATAATAATATATTACATTTCTACACAAAATGTGCTTTGTTGTGTGAGGAAACCACAATGCATTGGGGTATGTTACTCTGTAAGTAGTGTACATCAGTTGTACAATATATTTACGGTGCATTGTGCATATTTTCATAGTGTATTAGGAAATTAAATTGTTCATGGTGAATTGTGACAGGACTACAAAATGGCAGACACCCTAAATAGTACAAAAAACAATAAGTATTTTCAAATTTCAGACACAACCATGATCTTCAGCTTAAGGCATATACAGTGGTACCCCTACTTACAAGCATCCCCACTAACAAGTATTCCAGGTAACGAGTCGAGATCTTGGAATATTTTTGTTCCAGATAACGAATAAAATTACAAGTAACGAGTAGTGTAAATTAATTCAAGTATGCCAACCGCTAGAGGCGCGGCGGTCGTAGCATCTCCTAGATGCTAGCGTAGAAGAAGAGGTCAGTCATTACCTTTGACCGCTGTCCAGTGAAAGTGAAAGTGCTAGTGAAAGTGACGCAAAGACAGCAAAAGGTAGTGAACAAGAAAGTTTTACTTTTACTTTTCATATGATAAGTGTAACCATGCCATACACGTACACCCGTCCTCCTGTCCTCCTTAGCCGCCAGCCTATACGAGCACCGTCAGTCTCCCTCTGCTTACCGTCGTCTCGTTTATGTTTTAAAAACCCATATAAACACATTATTTAGCATATTAAAGTATACTGTATATTGGCCGGCTGACACGGATTAATCAGTTTGACATGTATTCTTATGGGGAAAATGCATCCAGCTAACGAGCAAACCAGCTAACGAGTTCGGCTCCTGCACGGATTAAACTCATAAGTAGGGTTACCACTGTATACACAATTTTCACTAAAGATTCTTCTTCAGGTTACAAAGCAATTATACTGACATGTAGTGGCCTGCATGTATTAAAGATTATATAGTAAACCTATTTAACCCTCTGGAGTCGGCTCTCCTGCCAGCGGCATATTAACAGAATTTAACTCAGCAAGATTTTATCCTAAAAACAAAAACATACTCCGGAAACCTGGGTGCCCCTAAGTTGCCCTTATCTGGGAGACCAGCAATATAGAGCAATATAGAGCATAAACTGGTTAACTTGTCTTGTGGACTACAAAGCTTTTGTTCACATCATGTAAGATACAAAATAACATCACTTTCATATTTATTTAAGCTATTTTGACACAATTTCCCCCCAAATGTAGTGGTAGCCATCAACCCACCTAATCACTTGTAATGTCCCTGACTCTAGGTGGGTGAAGGCTAGCCTCCTCTAGGCCTCCTCTGATGCATATGAAGACAGCCTCCGCCTCTTTTCCAACTGCTGCTGATGCATCCATACGATGTTAGCTACATCAGCTAACAGACACTTCAGTCAGCGAACATTGCATGGTAGTAGTGATGGGGAGAGAGCGCCAACTACCCACCCAGAGCATATTTTGCTGTCTCGAGCCCCACTTTTGATGGCCAGCAGCATGACCAGGATTCAAACTCTTGATAATCTGGTCATAGTGTTGTGGCTGCTAATTTTGCTGGTCAAAATGATTTTATTGCTCTTTTATTGAACTTATTGCTCTTTTAAACTGGGCATGTGGCTGTGTTCCTTACCATGAGTCTTCTGCTGACATGATAAAGTTGACCTTGATTGTTGATATTTCCTTCAACATGACCACCGCTCTGTGTTTACCAAAAACAGCATCTCTATTTGCCATGTGATTAAAATTCCTGATCTCTCCTTTCATCAAAGCTACCTTAGTCTAGTGGTATGAGGAACCCTTGAGGGTTGACTCAAACTGCTTGTCTGACAAAAACAAGAGTTAATTTAAGATCCTTGCTTATTTTTGATGTGGGAGCTGCATTTGCCTACCAAGCAAATTTGCTGTTTATTACAAGTCTGAGTACAGCTAAGGGTTTGATATGTATCTGGTCAGTTCGGTACAGATTTAGGTTGACTAACAATTAAATATTTCAATTTTGCAGTGCTTGTATGTCTTTTTCAAGACTTCATTCATAATTTATTTATACTGCTCCTGTCAGGGGAGTGGATACAGGCCCTATATTGGTGTTATTCATAATGATGCGTTGGGGGAACAATCCGAGCCAGTGAATATAGGCCAAAATTGCAGAGGAAGAGTGGAATGTGTGGTAATGACTTGTGGAGGCCAGAGTATCACCATTATCAGACTCCGAGAGGAAACAGACATGCTGGAGCACTCTGGTTCTGGGGTTCTGCTCTTTATGACATATTTTCTTTATTTGTTCTGCCGCATTTATTATAAGCGGCCCTATATCTCATTTCAGAGAGAATCAATCATTTTTAAAGGTGATTTATGTCAAGCGGATGCTGACCAGAGCAGTAGATTAGTCCTCTGAAATTGTCCTTTGGGATTCGGCACGGTAAACACTCGCTTTATCCAGAGCCCAGAGGTCGGCCACTTTCCTTTTTTGGGGGTCAGACAATCTCTTAAACAAATGAGTCACAGCAGATGTGAAAGGGACAGTGCTATAGAGATTGAGTAAGTGAATAAGACCTGTTCCATATCTGCCTTATTGACTTACTAATATATGTAAATGACCTCTGTTCTGATTGGCTGTACCTCATTCAGAAAGCAGCCTGGGCTGAATGGGTAGAGCTACAGGCTGTAGAGTAGTATACAGGGTTCTAAATTAACACCCGCCAACCCGCCAAATGCGGGTAAAAAATCATTTTGGCGGGTGTTAATAAAAACTTACTAGCCAATTTGGCCAGTGATGCAAGAGGCATTACATGCATGATACATAAGGCTGCGTTCTCGGTCATTTATCCCCTGGCAGTACTTCCTATATTTCCCAGGAACACTATATGCCTAAACGCTACATCATGACATTATGCGCCCTTTGGCTGAACACAGTTTGTAGTGAAAATAGCGCAAGAAACCATGGAAATTGTAAACGCCCATTGTAAAAAGCGCTATATGACTACATTTTGATTGATTGATTGATTGATGGAAATGAACGCTAACACCACTGAACAGATTTCAGAGAGCAACCCAGAGAGAGACAGACAGACAGACAGAGAAAGACAGATGGAGAGAGACAGACAGACAGACAGATAGATAGACTGATCCCAAACCTGTTTGCACTTTCTGTGTATATTTTATGGTGTGTGTTGTGTTTTTCATGCTAACAATGTTAATAAAATTATCAAATGCATTCAGTGGCACTCATTTCTCTTATTTTTACCGCATAAAATTTGGCTAGTGGAAATTCTGATTGGCCGGTAACTTTAGAGAGTTACCAGCCACATTGGCTGGTGATCAAAAAGGTTAATTTAGAACCCTGGTAGTATATATGCAAATGTAATGGTTTCTGTGACATCATGAACAGCATAAATTTGAATTTTCTCAACTGGATTTTCATACATGCATTGTTTGACAGCCATCTTTGCAACATCCTCAGGTAGGTATTTCAACAAGACAAGACTGTTTTTGAATGGGGAGAGATGGAAACAACACAGAGATGTTTCAAAAGTATTTGAATTTGGTGGTAAAAATAATAAAGAAATAGTTTGTAGTGTTTGACTCATATAACAGCAGAAAAAATGTTCTATATGTTACGTGCATAGATCAACAACAAAGAGGAAACATGGTGCTTTTCCTGCGGACATCATATTGGCCCTTTGGCCTCAATTGAACAAGTGACTGTAAGGGACTGTTCCCTAAATCGGCATTTCCTAGTCCCTGGCCTCCTTTCAGACTCGTTTAAGGCTTTTTTGTTGTCTTTTGTTGTTTTATAGGACAATTTTTTTCCTTACGAGGAAGCCCACTGTAAAGCCACAAGCCTGGTGAGCTACAGCCGTAATTCCAGGCATGGTATGGTACAGTCAATCAATCAATCAAAAATTATTTATATAGCGCTTTTTACAATGGACATTGTCACAAAGCAGCTTTACATAATCAGTATCAGACTGGAGCAGCTCCAGCTCCTTTTTGGGCACTCAGTGGGCTATGGAAGTTTCCCATAGCCATTGTAGCAGTTGCGGTAGGGAGGCTTTACTACCCTGGTCCCCCTCAAGTGGTGCTAGGACTCTGTAGAGCCTCCCCTGAGGTGGCACTGCACCTGTCTGGCGTAGGAATCTGTTTAGACCTACCCCAGGTGGCAGCACACCTTGGGAAAGGGTAGAGCCTCTGCCTTTAGTGCCTAAGTGTTGTTAATTTGTCAGAGCTTTATTTTTTTCATCGCTCCCTTCAAGTGCAGTGGAAGCATGTGTGCATCATGGAAACTGCTTTGCTGCACTAGTTCATCCTCAGCTATAACATTTATTGTTTTGTTTAGTATTTTTTGTTTAGCATTATTGCCACTCCCCTCTCTGCACTGGAGTCCTAGCGATATGTCCGGGTATCTTCTTAAAGTGGGGTTGTGTTCCAGAGGGCAATTGGTCCCATGACAGTGACCACTTGTTTTCAATCACAATGTGTTCACCATTAGCTAGGCTAGCTTCTGTGAGATTAGCATTAGCATGCTATGTAATGCAATGCCTTCAGTAGTCAGAAAATACTAGTTAAACTTAAAAGGAAACAAGTCATTGAGATTGTGGTAAAAATATATTAACTGAAAAAAATGTAAGTGTTTAACATTTTTGAAACTTCAGTCATATCCACCAAGGAATGCTTTCAAAGACTTGAGAAAATGGATCTTAAGCACATACATTATTGGTATATTGCATTCTAAGGCAATTAAATGGAAAACAATGCAAGTTAACTGGGTTCTAAAGCTAAAGGGGTGAGAAATGGATCCACTGGACTGTACATGCTAGCAGGTTAGGAATAAAAAACAACAACTGGTCATTGTAAGTGACTCTTCAATGACCTTGTAGACTCTGATATTGATATGCATGGTGTGCTGTGTTGGTTGCTGATGAATTGAATTGATATTAGAAATCTGAGCCTGGTTCTTCCATATGTTTGATGCTGGTGTGGATAACATGAGCCAAAAAGAATTCTTACTCAAATGCCTTTGGAGTTATGTCTTTATCCAGCCTGCGGGCAGTACAGGAGGAACTGCATAAGGCAATAGGTCACAGAGCAATCCAGACATTACTGTGGCTTTCCATCCATTCTTAGTGACACTCAAGCACTCTCATTACCGTGTCCATCAGAGCCAGGGCAAAAACCAGGATCTCTCTGCCAAGCTGTCTCAGTTCCTGGCCACTGGCACCACGTCCAGGCACTGCGCCATCCCTGTGATGAGAAGAGACGATCAGTAATGAACATAGAGGCACTTGACGAAGAAAAGGGAGAAAGAGAAGAAGGGAAAAAAGCAGGTTGGGTCTGGCTAACCTGGATAAGAGCGAGGCAGTTGGGGTAACGTCTGTATCTGCAGACGCCTCCTTCACACTCCAGACAGACATGGATCAAGGACATTCTTGTTATTTGTGATAATTCCTCTGGCTATCTCCGCTCCCCCCTTCTCTCTCCTTTGAGAGAAAGAGCAAGTGAGAGAGAAAGAGTGAGTGAGAGTGATAAAAAGGAGCAGAGGAGAGAGGAAAAAAGGCAAGACTTAAGAGGAGCATTTTGCCGTGCAGGATCCAGCTAAAGAAATCTTCACAGACCAGAGAACTCATTTCCTTTCAGCGCCACTGGGTCAGGTGTTGAGGCTACAGGCGGATTTGGCAGGATTATGGCCACCCTGTTAGCACCAGCACTAGACCACTGACTGCCAGAGCCAATAGCAGCATATGGGGCAAAACCCTGGCTTTTCCAGAGGGGTTGGCACCCCAAAGAAGGCAACAGGGTGTAAAAAAGAGGTGCCTCATTACATCATATTGCATCAATTTGATGGTGGCAAATGAATCATACTGATTGGCTGGTTGGTTGGTATATTGTAGTGGGTAATATCACAGTGCATCATGCTGGGGTTCAAGCCCAGCTTGGGCAAGCAAACCACATCATACCAGTAGAAGGCATTGGGCAAGACTTTTAATGCTACATTCACTTGCAAAATGTAACGACTGAAGATAAAAAAGTGCTGTAAATGAGTTCTCTCTTGGGTTGGTTTGAAACACTTGAAGTCTCCATCTTGGAGGGTTCAGATCCAACACTCTTGATTCTGATAACCTGATTCTGCTTACAGTTGTTGTTGACAGCACACAAGGCTGAAGGTCTCTTGCTCCACTCTGCTCCATATGTTGATGGTCTGCAGGTCTCTGTGTGGAGTTCTTTCAGAAACTGGTTGTGAAGGATCTGCATTGACTTCTAGAAGCAGTTCTTGTCTGGAAGTGAAGAGATTTTCATTCTCAAGCTGTGAAACCTGCTGGTGGTCAATGTCAGCCATTATGTACTCTGGCCTTTGGTGCCCAAATACAATCACTTTTAGCCAGTCATTAACATCTGATTTCCACACATCCAACAAGACACATCCTGCCATCTATATCTGACAGAACTTGCATGGAACCGGGCCTAGGACAGGGCTTACACCAAAGACTGTACACTCCAAAGTCTCTTCAATACTGAATAATTGTTACCATTCATTGTATATTCTAATAAGTTCAATATTCCTTAATTCAAGCTTCAGAATCTTTATGGCAGAACTGTACTTTGAATCTGTGAATCAGATTGAGTCGTGATCAAATGTGAGATGCATTTATTATATACGAATTGACTCATTGTAAAATTAAATACCTGTGTACATGTTCAGTTACCAGCAAAAGTAGAGGACTGATGAGGATTTGGTTGGCATTACATATGAGCCAGCTAGTTTGCATTATGCACAGATCTGCCCGACAAGATCCTCTTTTAGTCAGCCAAACATTCTGCATGCCGTGCCAACATATTATCATATTATCCAGCACAGGCAGATAGAGGGCCGAAATGTTGACAAAAACGGTCGTCAAGCTTAATAAAGCCTCACGTATCAAACTCAGTACTGTCATATGTGGAGAATTTTAAATGTTGCACAGTTGGGAATGGACATGGCTGTTATTTGGCCTACCCCCAATTCCCCATTTACATTTTACATTTTATATATATATATATATATACTCTGTACTTGTTCAGATGTACTTGATTTTAAACTGGACCTAAGAGATATGTGACCACACCAGGGAAAACCAGGCCAAAGTCACTTGGCAACTTATTGAGATATTGTGTCAATATCGTGTCACTCACATTAGCGACAAAACTTAGCCACTCAGTATTATTGCTGTAAATGAAAGATAACAGTCTCAAACATCTATTGTAGTACATATTTTCATCAAAAACAATAACTTAAATTCACAAAAAAGTTGTTTTGAAAAAAACAAATTTTGAAAAAAAAAAAAGACCTTGACCTGGTTTTCCCTGGCGGGGTCACAATATGTCCAAAAAGTTGATTTGTGTTCATATTTTATATTCATTGCTTGTAAAGTGATATACTGTATTATACGCCTTTTTAATGTTGATACTGTTTTAACAGCAATGTACTCAAACTCTAATTGAAATATTCTAATAATTGGAGATTTCTGATTTATAAGCCAAACACAGATTTGTACTTAAGAGAGTACAAAAGCTGTCACTGGGGCTGTACCTTATTGAGGTACAGTAGAGCACCTTTCCATTGTACCCATGGTTTTTGTACAAGTACCAGTTTGGGTACTATTCTGTACCCAAAGAGGCTAAAATGTACCTTTGTTGGTACATTAATAAAAAGTGTACCTTTGAGTGCCAGACAGTACTTATATCATACCTCTGTTTATTAATGTGTACTGATCAACTGTAAAACCAAAATAGGCTTAGAAAATAATCACTTCATGTGTAATGAATGTAAAACATGTGACAGTGAAGCTTTTTGAATTCAATTATGAACACAAATGAACCTTTCTATGATATTCTAATATGTAGAAGATGTACTAGTATTGCTAACAAGTTAACCATTTATGGCTAAATTAACGTTTCTTTGAATTTTTACATAAAATGTCTAACTTGCACTAAAATCAACAAATCGCCCTCTTGCGTCCATATGCTGGAACTGCTTCATTCTTAAAAGATATGGTTCCTCAGTGGTTGTTTAATAAAGAAAATGGTTCTCTATAGAAACCCCAAAGGGTCTTTGCAAGGGTTCTTCAGATTGATGAGGAATGTGGATGGTTCTGTATAGCACCAAAAATGGTTCCTTTATTATTACAAGCTTGACATTGTAACTACAGCAGAACCCTTTTTGAGGGCTATATAGAACCATTTACACTTTTAAAAAATATGGTTCTTCAACAATTCTTTAGTAAGGAAAATGGTTGTATATAGTTATTTGGTAAGTTAAATGATTGGACAGGGTTTTAGAATCCTGTGACCTTTATAGTAAACAACTCCATTATATCATCAGATCATTTGATTTCCTGATTGCTATCAGAATGTAAAGAGTATTTTATGAAATATAATTTTTTAAAAAAATATTATTTTTCATTATATATATACACTGCTGAAAAAAATAAAGGTAACACTTAAACAACACAATGTAACTCCAAGTCAACCACACTTTTGTGAAACCAACCTGTCCAGTTAGGAAGCAACACTGATTGTGAATCAATTTT
>BRDA01067802.1:7500-17839 GCA_036984385.1 Crenuchus spilurus | reverse complement strand
TAAGACGATGTCATCTGCATATCTGAGATTGTTAATAGTCCTTCCACCAATCTTGAAACCTCCCATAAATCCCTGTAGTGCTTTTCTCATCATTTCAAGGTTGTATAAACTGAAAATAAGACATTTAACGTATTGTCAGCTGAAACTTCATGATCGCTCTGCAGCTCTGCTACTGACCCAAAACACTTGGTTAAGGCAGAAACTGTACTGTACTGTCTGCCACATCTCAAATCGGCTACAGTGCTTCTTGATCCTTTGCACTTTGCTTAGGGCTGACTGCTCTGTAGATGATCTAATCAATATGGTCTTGGATTACAATCTCCACTGTGTCAACTCCTCTGCACATATGTGAGAGTGCTATTTGTGGACCTTTGACACTGAATGCTATTATTCAAGGACTATTAGCTGATAAATTGTGGCCTGTATACAGCTCCATTTACTACCAGATCTTTTTTTTCTGACCTACAGGGAACAATATATCAGGATGTGTTTTTTCAAGTTTAGGTCACATTTTTTACTGTCTTTGCACAAGCAATTTCCACTGACACATCTGTTAAACTTCTGAAAACTACGCCAATGGTTTCCCATCTATCTCAGAGAAGTCAATAGCATGCTAGATGGTGCAGTCGTAATGGATTACAAATCAATATCAACAGCCACTGAATTTAGGAAACATAACTCATGATTCCTAAATTATAACTCAGAGGTTTAATAACACTGATATCAGTCCTACTTCTGGGCGCTGCAATTTCTCATGATCTTCCAAAGGATGGAAACATTTTGGCCACGAGAAAGAAAACTTTCAGTTTAGGAGCTGTTAATAAATGAGGTTCTGGTTTTCTTCTAAATAAATGTACCTTTTATACTTTTTCATTCTTATCTTCTTTGTTTCTTCTAAAACTGCAAATGTGAAGAAATACCTGGTAAGAGATAATACCAAACATTTTATCTCCCACTCGGTTCTGCAATGACTCTCCAGTAAATAAAATCATTCTATATAAAACAATATGAAAGCATTGGCATGTTTAAATGGGTTTATGTTTGGTGAAATGGTAGAACAAAAAAAATCATTTCACTATTGTAACAAGCTGCACATCGCAACAAGACAGGAAGCCTTTTGGTGCTAATGGTGAACCATTTGTAAGGTAATAGATCCATCCACATTCTTCACCAACCCAAAGAACCACTTCAGCATGCAAAAGTAGCCAAGCATGTCTTGGTTCTATATACCGCAATATCTTCAAGAGTGTTATAATGTCCACACTCGTCAACACAAAGCTGTTTAAATCACCTTTTGGGCCTCTGACTCCCATGAAGTTGGGAGGTGTAAAATAAAAGTATAAGAATGTAGCTGTTCTATTCTAACAACACGTTTAAACCTGTATTAAGTTTGTTTTTCAGATTTTAGACTGAGACAAGATGTCTGCCCTGTCCTGAGCTTGGCTAGGATAGTCTGTGAGGCCCTACACTACGCCCGGTGAGGGGGTAGATAACTCACCACAACCCTGATCAGGATTTAGCAGATAAGATAATGGATGGATGGACAAGATGTCTGCAAACATATGCCATGCAGTGTATATAATCAAGTATTTACTAGTTTGGTACTTTTGTGATGGACTTCTGGGAAGCTTCATTGTGAGTTAAAAAGCTGGATATCCTAGAAGGAAGGTTATGGACGGAGAAATGGGACCAAAATCTTGAGGAGAAAGGGTGGTAAGTCCTAAAACTTCATCCCAGGAAGCAGAAGTAGAACTCTGGATAGTAAGAAGGAGGGACTTCAGGTATAGTCCTTTTAAACTTTAGCTGTTTTATGGCTCGAGAAGATTGCCAGGAGAATCATCCTCAGCTCTTCTGTTAGATGACTGGGGGCTATCAAAATGTAAGAAATCTCTCCAGTTGATCATTTTTTCTCCAAAACTGAAGTTGTAACCATCATGAATCTGTCCTACTCTCGTTTTGCTTTGCTACGGTTCAGTCATGATGACTCTTCACTCTTAATGTTCATAATGTTCAAGTTATACTTATGTTTAACACACTATCGTCTCTGATTGTGTGTCGATGTTTATATCCAGACTTGTATATCTTACCTGAATAAGCTGCAGATATAGTTTACCTGTATTTATGCAAATGTATGTACAACAGCAGATTCTCTGTGCAGTGATATGTCACTGTACAATACTTGGCGAATAAAGTGATTCAATTTGATTCAGATCAGCTGAGTTCACTGCAGAGGGAGAAGACTTGACGTTGGGGCTCAGCCAGAGGCCCTCTGCTACAGCTGAATGCAGCATTGCCAACATAAAGCAGACACGAATTAGTAATCCAGGCAAAGCATCGGGTGTCTGGGGGGAGGGGGTTGTGGGAAAAAGAGTGTCGGGAGTGTCGCTTGTGGATGGAGCAGTGGTGGAAGAAACTCAAAGCAGAACCCAGCCTGCTGTAGCCGACACGCTTTTAGCGGAGCCGAGACTCAGACAAAAGGGGCACTGGGTCGAATCTTTTTAAGACTGAGGGGGTAGAGAGGGGGAAAATGGGAGGGAGGCTGTGCCATCAATGCTATTAAGGCAGAGCTGCACTTTTTAACAGTGTGTAAAATTCATGAAAACACTCCTCCCTTACAAAAAATTACATGAATGAACGTTGGCATTACCATGGTCCATATATAAATATGTAAGGGATGACCCGAATATTCAGTAACCAAAATTATTTGGCCAAAAATGGCAAAAAAAAAACCCACACTTTTAGTGTTCAGCTGAATAAGTGAAAAGACTGAATAATTTATACTGAACAAAGGGGTTTTAATGACACTGTTACCATTTAGTACATTCAGAATTGTGCTTTTCCTCACCAGTTAACAAAACACAGATTCACCAGCAAAGTTACAGTTTAGTGCTGAAATGGAAGAAAACAAACTACAACCACAACCTTTACTAAACTACACTTATGATGAAGCCAGCCGCTTAGCTTTGTATTTATGTTAAACCTTTAGTTTTGTGTTTGTGTTAGCCATTTAACTTTGTGTTAGCTGCATAGCTTTTTGTTTGTGTTAACCCCTTAGTTTTGTGCTTGTGTTAGCTGCTTTTTGTGTTTGTGTTAGCTGCTTATCTCTGTGTTTGTGTTAGAACCTTAGATTTGTGTTTGTTAGCCACTTAGCTTAATGTTTGCTCTGGCAGCTACAGTGTTATGGACCATCTCATAATTACCAGAATAAATGTTAAGTGTAGACACTGACACTCATATTATGCACACAAAACATCCATGTGGCTTGCGTTAGCCGCTTAGCTTTGTGATAGTCACTTAGATGTGTGTTAATATCACTTAGCTTTGTGTTTCTTAGCTTTGTGTTTGTTAGCTGCTTAGTTTTGTGTTTGTGTTATTCGCTTAGATTTATGTTAGCTGCTTTGCTTTGTGTTAGTCGCTTTAGCTTTGTGTTTGTGTTAGCTTTTTCATTAACTGCTTAGCTTTGTGTTTGTGTTTGTCGCTTAGCTCCAGTGGGAAGCTGCAATGTACAGGACTGTCTAACAATTACCTGAAGAAATGTAAAGTGTTTCAGTGTCTGTATCGAATGGCACTCACATTAAATACACAAAACATCCATGTGACTTACATCATTCATTTTAATCATTTTCATGATTTTTAAAAAATCAAATTTTAGGATGAAGGTCACCTTGCACTACTTGTTTTTGTTGAAGTGTAAGAGTCTAATTGCTGAATATAGATTACCATATTGCTATGTAGCAGTCACACAAACACAGAACAAATAAAACGTTTTTGAGAATTGATGTAATATCACAAAACTAATTTTGCAAAACTCAAGTGCATCAACATTTTCTTGCACAGCTACATTCTACATATGCCTTCTACACAAGTTCAGACATTGATATGTTATAGTTTTAACTCCTGAATGTCTTTGGTCATGGTATCCAATGTTGATATAATATAATAACATGTTGCATTACTGTATTGTTACCATTGAAGATCCCTGATACCCTGTATCCTGACATTCCAAAAAACTGTTCAGTTACCCTGTATTGTATATCCTAATGTGGATTAAAATATCATTATTCTCTCACTCCTGTTTCTGAGTCTTTATTACAGAACTGAAAAGATTTTACAAACCTCAGTTAAGGTAAAGGGAAAAGGTCAACATTAAGATGTTTTATAGGAACAGATTGTCTTCTAGCAGGTTTTTTGCTTGTGAAATAGGGATCCATGTCTCCTAATACTTAAGGCTGTTTTTGGCTTCCTGTTAATTTCTGGGTTGATTTTCTGGGTTAGCTGCTAATTTCATGTGAACACAGGCCACACCTCCTGTTCCACCTCCACATCAGGGCTTTTGTACTGAGGTTAAACTAGAGTTTCAGATTACAGAGCATCAGATCCAGTGGAATCAGTTCTTGGAAAAATTATTTATAGAGAGATGATTTAAACGGGGCTCTGAGAACTGATTGTTTTCAGTATGTGTTGTTGAATACTTCAATATATATTTCAAATAACAGCAGGAATGAATTTGAGTACTGTGACATATCTTATACTATATACCATATAAGAGTCTTCAATCCTGGTCCTGGAAGGCCCAACTAGCTCATTTCCTTCCTCAAACACATCTAAATCACTCAGTTAATAATTAGGTTTTTGCACAAGGCATTCACTGGCCTTTTAGTCTCTGAGCTTGTGTCAGGTATTAATATCTCAAATATACTAATGTTTTAACATGAAAACAGTAATGACACATTGATAACTTGACCAAACATCTGCATATGAACAACTACTCATTTTACAATGTTGGGCCTAAAGTTTGTGTGCCTAATTTAAGTGTGAGAATTCTGTTTGATCTGTGTTCCCAGCTTTATCTCATAGTTTTCTGGCATTTAACCTGCCAAGCTGCTATAGCCCATCCAGTAATATATTTCTCTGCCTGCAGTCTGACCTCTGCTACCCTGAAGCTTGAATTACCCATAATAAAAACACTCAGCTGCAGTAATGCTGCAGAAAATCATATCTTGTCAAGAGAAATGGTATCAAATCTAGTCTGTCTTGAATATTACAATATTATTTCATTTATTTCTGGTCATTTTCACTTGAAGTGAAAGTGGTTTCACTGGGAGATCATTTTCCTTGTTTGTGGAATAAGATCATTTCACTAAACAACAACATTCAAGTTAAATTGTGTAATTTCACAACAATATCAACAAAGGAAGTGAAGGCGAGTTTATCTGTGGTTACTTTTGTCAAAGTATCATTTTTGTAGTGAACTCAGAAACAGATTTACATGTTTTTCTTACTTCTGATGTAGTCGACCAGCCTGTTTAAGTTCAAAATATTTATGCTAGAACTGCTAACATTACTAACAAACACTAAAACTCAATAGTCACCTAAATAGCCCAGTCGTTTCTGTTAAATATATCACCAAAACCTTGGACTCCAAGAATATAACATGTCTTAGCTAATCTACTGTATAGTAAGAGGAAACATATATGAATATGAATTCTGTGTGAAGTCTTCCTTTAAAATCACAGCAAACAAAATGTCCTGCACTTCAAGACAAACGTGTGTGTGTATGTATGCGTGTGTGTGTGTGTGATCACCAGAACGTGCTGTACAGTGTAGTCAGAGACTACCATTGTTCAGATTCTTCCTCTGTCTCACTCTCCCTCTCACACACACAAAGCCCATTATTCTCTGTAGGCAGATTAGCATGTAGCTACAGCTAATTCCTACCAGAACAGAGAGAATGACACACCAGCAACTGACAACAAACCTCTAATCACTCTCACAAAAATGCTTCTGAAACCATTACAACATGGTCATCTGGTTAGTTTTATATATATATAACCTGTAATCTGCTGACATATTACACTGACTATATCCTCAAGTCCAAACTACACCACAGTCCTCTGAACTACATCATCTGACTCAAAGAACAAAGAATACAGTCCAGTGCCTTGATTGTTGGTTTGTTTAATAATGCCTTATAAAAGGCTGCTGACCATTGATCTGTATCTGCGGTGATCTAGAGGTCAGTAATCTGCAGATGTAGTGTAGACTAGGTTTAAGACTACACATGGAGTAGGGATGGATATCAGTATTTTTCTAAAGTTTATTCTCAAAAATCAATCCTCACATGAAAATATCTATTATTTTACAAAGCACAGCCTCTGTCGTCCACTGAGTCTGAATCTTCATCTAGGAGTGTAGTCAAAACTTCCTCTGTCCAAAAGTGTGTCCAAACAAGAGCAAGATGCAAGTCCAAAAATACAATTATCTCTGAGGACAAACCTATAAAGACCAGGAATGGCATTCATCAATTTGATAGAAAAAATAAACAATATATAGTTAACAGTTAAAATAACTGAAACATATTGAGTACACAGTAAATCTGCCAGTGTTAAATCAACACTATCAGAGTTAAATTAACACTGAGAGTGTTACATTTTGACACCCTCAGTGTTAATTTAACTCTAATAGTGTTGACTTAAAACGGACAGATTTACTCTGTATGTTCAGCAATTTCTTCAGTTTTAGATAACAGACTTTTCGTTTGGCACAAATAAGAGCTGTGCATGTTTGATTTACTGACATTTAAATGAGTTTGAAAAGGAAAGTCACATGGAAAGCAGATTCTTAGCAGGATTCTTAGTGATTTTATCTGTCCCTGTTCATTAGAAGGAGTCTTTAGTTGTATTACGTTACACCACAGTTAGTTCTGACCCTGTAATCTGATTGGCTGAGAGATGTTCTAGAAGTACTGATATAGACAATAACGGCACTCTGACCAAAGCTCTTTAAGTATTACTCCGCCACATACACTTAAAATAATAACAACCCCAGCTGACACAACCAGTCTGATGATGATGTTTTAGCAGCAGAGTGTCTGATAAAGGAACTACTTTATCTTGTGGAATGAAAAAACAGTGTTAACAGAACTGTGATCTCAGTAATACACTTGAAGGTGATGGTATAATGTGAGATATTGTCTGCTATACTGATCTTCAGTATGTGGCTTGCAAACTCAGGCCTGTGAACGCAGCACACTTAGTGCCAGTATCTCACATTATAGCACTCACTCGTGTGTATTATTGCTTAAATAAAGTTACTTTATGATTACAGTGTTTTGTATTGTATTGTCCTTCTGGTCCGACTATATTGCTGAAATTGAAGTTAACTGTTTGTTGTGGCCAGTCTGTAATCAGCTTTTGATGACCACAAATAAAGACGACTAGTAGAGTGACTCTAATACACTGTAAATAATGAAGGTTCCACTAGGAAGAGATAACAGTTCCTTAATGAAATTAAGGTTATTTTAAGATCCGTTTGTGCTTTTATAACCTTTCAGAAGACAGACTGAGTATAGTATTCAAGTCATTCAAGGCAATCAGCTACCACAAAATATTAAAATAGTTGCACATGTAATTTTGAATTTCATATACCATAACAGTTGAGTTCGATTAACTCATTTACATTGAGTTAGAATTATTAATATTTTGAGTTATATCAGTTTAAAATCTATATGTAGCATTTGCCAATAATTTAAATGTACAATTAAAATATATCTGAAAAAACTGCAAGCTGTTCAAACTTCTGAATTTTGATTTTTGAATTTAATAATTCTAAGGCATCTGATTAGTAGCAACATTTTCAATTAGTATCAAATTTTATTATCAAAATTTATTGTGCTGTCAAGTTGGAAGGACGGGGCGGATGCAGCGTGGGTTATGAATTCTCTTATATTTCACATTTTTTCAATATAACACAAATTGAAAGTGAAGGTTCAAAAGTGTCTATAGAGACTGTGTGAAGTGAATGTAGGTGTAATTCATTGTTTAATATTAAGGCTGCTTTAATTATTATTTTTGTCAAATTATTTTAACAGCCAAATTAGTCAAAGGCAGATTACTTTTTTATTTTTATGCTGTGGGTTAAAAGAACAATGGCACTTTTAAAGTACTTTGGACTAGTTTTAGTAGATGTTCTAGTGTATATGAAATGATTGAGACTTTAAATGGACAAACCTGTATACAAAAAATTCTTCAGATGCCTGAGAAATGGGCCAGCAGTCAAATTAGGTGCTATATTGAAAATAAGAAGTGAATGGCATATCTGGCATAATAAAAATGTGACTGGCAAGTCACAATTAGTAGTACATAATTATGCTACACTATCTATATGCATTTATGAGAGCAATGCTATTTATACCATAGAATTCCAACAAAATTAAATAAAAAAGAACAAAAAATTGGTGTTAGCTGCATGTTTTGATCAAAAATCTGCCCATTCTGACCTTAACAGTGTAAACTGTGGATCTCTATCAAAGGTAAAAAAATAAAAGTATTCATGTGTCTAGTCAGTACTGCTCACATCCTGGACTTTTATTTGGGAAACATCAGAATTACAGTTTTTATACTGAGGTATCAGAGCAAAACCACCAACAGACCAAAAACAGAGAACAATAGTGTGTACACACTATTCTCTCTCCTCAGCTTTCAGTACAAAGGGAGATTATTTCAGTTGGTGTTTCTGATTAGAACAAACCAGCAGCTGATCTCTCTCTCTCTCTGTGTGTGTAACACGCACACACCAGCTGCTGTTCAGTTTTCACATATGCACACACTCTTAAATGCAGACACTTGAAAACACACAAAAACAAAATGCACTGGCCCTCAGTTCTGTTCACTATCATTTTGATCACTGTCATTTGTTTACGAAGCTGAATAACTGGCAACCCTATACTCTGTGTCCACAGCAGATAAACTGGCATCCCGATGAGCTCACTGCTCTCATCTAATCACACCCATCATACTGCTTCTAAACTCAATCACCTCCCATTACACACACTCAGCACAGGAGAGAGTGCATATATCTGTTAATACGGACATGCAGGCACTCCACAGGCTGAATCCATTTAAGGTTTTTTCACATACTTCAAACTGGCGTCCTATTATTAGATTATAAAAGATTATAAAAGAATGTCATCAATAAAAGATGCAAAAATGCATTAAACCACTGAAGTTGAGCATCATTCTGTAGTTCATAGTTGTCCTATAAGGTGAAAGAGGTCATTGCATTGAAAAGATGAAAGTACATGTGTATCTCAAGAATATCATGAAATAGTTCAGTTCATAATTTTACACAAAAAGGTAAACTGTCGTATTTTATATTCATTACATGTAAAGTGATATTTCAGGCTTTTCTGTTTTATTGTTGATCAGTACATGGATGCAGTTTGAGTGTGTTCAGAGGAGATTTGTCACATATTTTTGAGGAAATCTGGATTAATTTAGGTGAATATTGTGTTCTAGTGTTTTCTTAGCAATGGTGTCTCATACCTAAACTAGGAAAGTAATTACAATCATACACAAGATAAGATGTAAATTATCTTATGCCCAACTATTAGAGCTTCACATAGGGCCCACCCTACTCTCTTACCACCGGCAGCCACACAAATCTATTGTTTCAATCCTACAGCTACACCCTATGGTTGCTGTGGCCGTTTATGATCTGATCATCAACCAGCTACCCTTAACATCTATGGTTACTCATTGAGCCCATCACATGAGTACCCAAACCACACACTGCATTACTAGCTCTTCACAGGGGTCATCAGGTTGGCACCTTCCCTCGTCAGAGTTTCACTGAATTGAGCCCACAACACCTCCAGAAGACTCAACAGTGAAGTCTGAAGTCATGAAGACCCACCCCCCTCCAAGCTAGCTCTACAGACCTTCCTTACCCTTAACAAACATAAATCCACGCTGGCCTCCCTGGTGACTAAGGCTGTATCTAGCCCCACTGGCACCGTTAATGCATGCTCAGTGCCACCAGTTCCATGTGATCTTTACGTGCTACATCACCAACCACCGAAACAACTCCTCTACAGTGCATTTCCCCAACTAGTCTGTGTTCTCCTCATCCACAACCACTGACTAGACCTTTCAGCTGTTTCTGATAACTCCTTCACAGCTGCCCTTAGTTTCCGGCCCCTGATGCCAAACTGCACAAGCAGGGATGTGGCAGACTTGGCTACAAATCCCCTAAAATCTATCTCCACCGTTCTTACATCTGCCTGTCACCCACGTTCCCTCACCTCAGCTGCCAAGTCCGCATAATTCAGCTTCTTCCTTTCAAATGCTTCGTCAACTGCATCCTCGAATGGAACTGTTAACTCTATGAAATAAACTTATCAGTTTACTTTCAGTGTACAGCACCATATCTGGCCTTAGTGTAGTTAATGCAATGCACTCTGGGACCTGCAGTTTTTTACCTACATCCACCAGCAATTTACAATCTGTGAACTGTGGTCTTGGTTGATGACTGGGGTAGAAAAATATGTAAATATGTTTTC
>BRDA01067802.1:0-2500 GCA_036984385.1 Crenuchus spilurus | reverse complement strand
AGGTTGATGATAACTGAATTGTACGATAATCAGGGCAAAACGATAACTGAGGTCCCAGGTATACATAAAACTCAAATTATAAAAAAATCTCTTGTACTTACAAACGAAATACTGATCAAAAGTTTAGACATGTTCAGGACAATTTCTCCATAATGGGAATAATAACAGTAATAGTTATTATTGTAGGGTTATCAGATGAAATAATCCTACAGCCATTTCTCAAATGAAAGCAGATCCAGACCCTACTGACTAATGAAATCATAGCGGTAGAGGTGTGTGTGTGTGTTTGATCATTAGTATCAGTGTATCAGAGAAGGAGAGTGTTACTATATTCAGCATTCTCACATTGATGAGCTCTAAAATTATTTCGAATGATCCTTATTAGATGATTAATAAACTCTCAACAGAATTTGAGTAACATCTCAATAGTGAAATAGTGAAGCATCTGAATACAATAAAGTCAATATTTTGTCCTGTTGATACATTACTTACAGTAAGTAGATCCTAACTGTATTCTTAATTTGAAACCAAATTAACCTAAACACTCATTCTGAGCTAAATTTTAACCTTAACAGTAATTTCAACCCAAAACCACCATGCTCATTCTGGTCCTAATCCAACCCTAAATTTCATCTCAAAGCAAAATCAAATCCTCCTCCTCATTCTGGTCCTAATCCAACCCTAACCTTAATCTCAAATCAGAACCTAATCCTAGTCCTCATTCTGGTCCAAATCCAGTCCTAACCTTAATCTCAATGCAAAACCTAATCCTCGTCCTCATTCTGGTCGTAATCCAACCCTAAATTTCATCTCAAAGGAAAATCAAATCCTCCTCATTCTGGTCCTAATCCAACCCTAACTTTAATCTCAAAGCAGAACCTAATCCTAGTCCTCATTCTGGTCCTAATGCAGTCCTAACCTTAATCTCAATGCAAAACCCAATCCTCTTCCTTATTCTGGTCCTAATCCAGTCCTAATATTAATCTGAAAGTAAAACCTAATCCTAGTCCTCATTCTGGTCCTAATTCAGTCCTAACATTAATCTGAAAGTAAAACCTAATCCTAGTCCTCATTCTGGTCCTAATTCAGTCCTAACCTTAATCTCAATACAAAACCTAATCCTAGTCCTCATTCTGATACTATTCCAGTCCTAACTTTAATCTCAGTGCAAAACCTAATCCTGGTCCTCATTCTGGTCCTAATCCTTAATTTCAAGACAATCTTCAGTTAGAGAACACAGTGTGTTGACAGTGTTGTTATATGTTATACGTTTAGGATCTTTATTTTTGAACATCTACAGATTTGAACTCAGACTATGAAAAACAACTGAATTCAGCAGATTATCAACACATTTTATATTGAAACTGTTGAAATGCATTCAGATGTTTCTCTAGTATTACTTGATATATGTTGATGATGTGTCACTAAAATAATGTTTCCTCTGCAAAGGACCAGTCAAAAAAAGTCTGACCAAATAGTCTTGCACTACTCAGTTCACACCAGGCTCATGTGAGGACAGAATAATCTATAGGAAGGTCATGAGTTGGTCAGTTTAACACATATGCATGCTGTGAGCTGTCTGTCTGTTGATCCCTGTAGCTGCTTTTAAACACAATGTCCTCACAGAGTATTAATGAGTATTACAGCAGTCTCCTAAAGCACAGATTAGGTTTGGTCATTATCTGGTGGCTTGTATCCTGATCCAGAGCAAACAGTCTTTGCTGAAATAGAGCACTGAACCATCAGTGGCCTCCATAAAAGCTGCTTTGGGATGAATTTGATTGTTAAAAGTGCAACTAAAAATACTAGAGTTACTGATCTCTACATGCACTAACATTAATGGAAGTTTAAGCAAAAGTTCTGCAATAAAGACTTAAAGGTACAGTATGTAATATTTCGGGTTATCTTTTAGCAGAGTTTAATATAATCACTAATAAAAATGGTTAAAAACACATCTAATCATTATAAACTAAGAAGTCGTTTGATTGTTTTACCTTAGAATAAGCTGTTTATATCTACATTGGTCGCAGGTTGAACATTGACTGAGGCCGCCATGTTGCATTGCCATGTTTCTACAGTAGTTCTAAAAGGACCAACGAGGCTAGCAAAAACTGTTTGTGTTGTAATGACAAATTGGCCACTCAAATTCAGCGCTGTAGCTTTGTTTTACCGTTGGCTGACAAAACAGGAGAAGAAGAAGAAATACACATATACCTCAATAAGAAGAAATACACAGAGGTGAAGCAAGAATAAAGGTTTTTGGTTTATTTGTTAAGATGGCGGAACATTCTTATGCTCGTCAAGAAGAGAAAAAAAGAACTTCAATCGTCAAAGAAAAGAAAACATGATGAGACCAAAAGACATCAGGACAGACAGCGACAAAAAACTTGGGTAAACATCGGTGTTGCCTTTCCTAGATGGAAACAGCAAAAGTTTTTAAAGTGACGCCAAAGCACCAAAGCAGCGCGCTCTCTCATACAGCCTCGAATGGTGCTCAACC
>BRDA01067787.1:0-13400 GCA_036984385.1 Crenuchus spilurus | reverse complement strand
CACCCCAGGGCCGTGTACTAGGGCCCCTCTCAGAGTGACAGTGCAAGGAAGGTCAAGCAGGAATAAGTGTAAGAGGAATCTGCAAGTGATAAAGATGAGACCTTCTCAATGGACCAGGCTTGGATAGCTGTTAACAGGATTGAATGGCCCACTGACTCAGCTTTCAGAATATGAGACATGCAGGAGTTTCACTGAAGATGGAGAACACTCAAAAAGAGATGTGCCACACAGGTCAAGCTGCACTCTGGGGAAAAAGGCATTGGACAGTCACTGGGGCATCAACTTTCCTGGCACTGAGGTGGAAGCCATGCGGGTATGTCTTCAGTAGTTAAGTAGGAACATATTGTACCATGTTATGTAATTAGAGTTTAGATTTAACCATCCTGAGTCCAGACTTTTGAAAAAAGTAATGAAAAGACAAATATACTCCTTTCTCTTGAAAAAGTGAATGTAGTGAACTTTTAAGGTACACGATTTGACCATAATAATCATTCACATACACTGTATGGACAATGTATTGGGACACTTGCTCATTCATTGTGTCATCAAGGTTGATAAAGAGTTTATCCTGCTTTTGTTGGAGTATCTGTCTACTGTTTCAGTGACAATAGCATTAGTGAGGTCAGGATGTTGGATGATCACCCAAAAGTACTGGAATGAGTAGCATGGAGTTCCACAACTCCACAGCTCAATGCGGGGCACTGTTATATGCCTCTAGCACACACCTGGCATTTGACATGGTGCCAATAGGTTCATGTTTATCTGCTCCAGAGAGTCCTATTCTACTTCTCTACAGGAACTAAACAAGCTGTGTGTGCATTTGTACATCTGTGTCAGCAATGGGTGCAATTTAAAGGACCTGAATGCATTCATTAGAAGGTGTATCCAGAAATATTTGGACATATAGTGTATATTATTACCCTGGGGGACAAGAAATATACCCACGCAGGACCCTTTATTGACTGTTTGCACAGAGAACAGTATACAGAATTGAAAGTCTGTAAAACATACCTTATAAAAAAACAATTTATTTAATCTCTGATCATTTTAACCCACCACATTAGCTCGATTTAATCTAAAACGCATAAACAGAAGAAAATTGCAATTTTCAGAAGGGAACGTTTCTGCTAAGAGGACTTCATGCTGGGTATCTTTGTCACAAAGCTCAGTTCAAATAACTGTGAGCGATCAGAAAAAAGGATCCTCTATCATTATGTCTCAATGCAAAATAGCACTATTAACCTACTTCATTCTTTGTACAAGTGGAACAATTGACCATTTTACACAAACACAATTAGAGTGACTGAAATGAGTACATGCTTCACTCCGGGAGAAAGAGAGACTGCCATTTCTGCATATTTGAATCTACTAGAAAGCAATCACTGAAATATGCAAACATTCATGAGGAAATAAATGTAGTAGAAAATTTGGTGCAGATCTGCAATTGCGTTCAGAGGGAGGAAAGTCTGGACAGAAAAAAATGAAACAGACGCACGGCACTATATCATTCCGCTGACACTGAATATTAACTATAGCAACTTACACAACATTTGGAATATGTTTGGGAGGATGGAGTTTCTGATAGATCAGCTAGCATCAGTATGCTTTTCTTGTGTTATTAGTGTGTTGCCATCCTTTGTTCTCCACTACATACACAATCTTGTGTTTAGAATGGTGTTTAACACACACAATTAGCTTCATCCATTCATGTGGGTATCACATTTTGGAGGCTGCACAAATCCAACACCATGCCTCCCTAAGCCAGATTTCTGTCAGGCCACAGCCAAGCTGGCCACGTTTACAGCATCTCTACTGTCATTAGAACCTGGCCAAAGCTGGACAAAAGCTGGCTGACATGCTGCCGAGCCGGCCAGCTTTTACTTCTTGACTCAAACCTGGCCAAAACAGTCTGCTGAAGTTGACTAGCCGAGGGACAAAGACAAAGACATTGATGCCTCACCCATATATATTATTCTCATGAAGCTTGTTAAGCAAAGCACACAACCTGAAGCAACTACTGACTGTAAAAATGAACCAAACATGTATTAGTTACCTTGTATGTTCATTTCTTCAGTGGAGATACATAAGAGTGCTCAGAGTAAAGAAACAGCATTAAAATGCATAGTAACGTTCAAAAATGTATGCAGAAAACAAATTCAACAGACCTACTATAATAGATAATATATAGATTACCATAACTTACACTATATGTCCAAATGTTTGTGGACACCTCTTCTAATAAATGCATTCAGCTACTGTGAGTTGAATGATGGTGCTCCGTCAAGTAGTTTTGGGATGAGTTGGGGTGGTGATCATACAACACTGTTACCTCGTGAACGCAATCAAATGCTCATAGCAATGCTCAAAATCTAGTAGAAATCCTTCCCAGAGACTGTTACTCCAACAAAAGCAGGATCTTCCCAGTGTCACTCCATCACTGACGGAGGTTACATGCACCAATCATTTCTTTCATTCAAATTTAGCTCTAAATGCTTCAGCTGAAGTGTTCAGTGGAGGAGCAGTATGAGTCTCTCTACACTGTATAATACTATATGAGATGACCTGGAATTGAGAAGAACGTTAAAGTACAGCTTACCTCCTCATAATACACTCTCCGTTCAATTTAAAAACCCAACCAGCCTAAATGCAGAGACATGCAGAAAAAAAATCAATGTAGCCAACAGAGCAAACAGTTGGTAATTGCAGCTGGAGAGAGGAGTACTAAAATGATTTGTTAAGGTGAAATAACACAGCTCCCTCCTAACAGCACTCTCTCATTCGAGACAGAAGTATGGTGGCAGAGGCCTGCCAAAAGCAGTAATTGATAATTTACATGCAAATAGAAAAGCCAAAAAACGGGTGCAATTTTTTTTAAAAAGGGGGGAAAAAAGCAGTGAGCTCTTTCAGATGCTGTGTGGCATCGGCTTCCTGCAAAAATCAATTCACACTCTGAAGAAACCATTTTCTTCAGCCGGAGATAAAGCGCCTGACTATGAGCTGTCAGATACTTATCAAAGGGAAATTAGCAAAGGAATACCATTTCCCCAAACAAACAGGTCAAGTGTTCCACCTAGTCCTGCTGTCTCTCTTTCAAATGAATGATATCATCATCTGTTATTTCCTGTGGAGCCGCACTATAAATGCCAACAATAAAATGTTTGGAGCATGTTTCCCCTCAAACAGGTCATTTCGAATAAAATACTTGGAATTCTGCACCATTTAAATGCTGCAATTTAAAGAGGTCAATGCTGTCTGCTCGTGCTGTAGTACCTGTGCCTATAACGGCATCATCTGCCTCCAAATTTCCAGCTCAGCTCACACTTCATTTACGGTTTTTATTTCTCTCTGATGAACGCCTACTGCCTATCGTGGAAGGCAGCGAGGCAAGACAATAGAATTTTTAAGCCGTTGATAAACTTTTCTGTTTGCACTGAGTGTTCTATGCCCGAATGTTCCCGGTCTCAGCAGGCGGCTCTCTGAGCTCACTGACTCATATCATCTCTCACCATAGGCTACAAGGCCTCAAATTTAATTCTGAAGTTTTAACTTAACCGCAAGCCATTTTCCTTTTCATCTTAGCTGCAATGTGTTCATTCCCCTCCCTAAATGTAGGTGCCAATCATGCAACATGCCCTGTTCAAAAGTAGTCTCAGTAACAGGTCTCTCATTGAAAGAACCAAAGCTTAACATGCAACAGTGCAGAGGGGTTTTCAAGGAGTACGATGTAATTCCAATCACACCGCCGTGTTTAAATGGCAAGGCTTAACTGCAGGCCCTGAACACGCTGACCCTAAAATTACAGCGGCTGAGCCACTCTACCCTTCTAATTGTCATTACCTTAGCACTTAAAACCTTCTCAGCTATGCTATAAGTCCTCCCATGTTGACATGTTGTAGACATTTCAAATAATCCCCAAGATGTCGCTCTGTTTTCCAAGATTAAACCTTCAAAGGAAGCCCTGAAGACAACTTGTATTTTAAAGGAATGACTTTAAAACATCATACTGCAGCTGAAGAATGCAAACAGTTCAGTCTGAAAGTCTGTCATTAGCCAGATTTCCATCCTACTCCGTTTGCCTTTAAAAATAAATACCTTACTAAAACTGTTGAATACATCTTGCGACAGTCAACTTGGGGGCTTTCACTGCAAAAACGTCTGTCGAAATAGCAGGAAAGTTTACATTTATGTGATCAGACTTTGCTGCTGTGCGTAGCAATTGAGTAATTATTATGCTGTCATTTTTGCATAATAACATTAAATGCCATGATTCATTTACAAAAAAGACTGATAATTTGCCCAGAGTTAATACAATTGTGATACACTCCATCCATTTTAATTAAGTCTTGAGGCTAGCAGACTCATATGGTACTTGTGTTATACACAACACACTCATGTAGACCACAGTATAAACAGTGGGTTTACTGATAGACAGCACACTTATTTCATTCAGATGAAGTGAAAAGTCACAATGCAGCAGTACACAGCTTTAAAAGGGTCATGGGCAGAAATAGAGCTTGTAAATCCCACTTCTCAGTCTCAAATACCAAGAATCAAATGTACCGAAAGGTTTAAAAATCCGGCTGTCATGTGCACACCTGGCCCCCGCCAATTTCCCTGTTTTCTGTAATGTCTCCACCTTCCTGTGATGTCACATCATTGTGCAGGTCTGTTCCCTTGTTTGTGTCTAGTCACTGCTCCCATAGTCTCCTCATGTCGTCCCGGTCATTGCCAGTCATTGTTTGTAGTAGTCTCCCATCCATCCATGTTATAGTGCTTGCTTGTCGTAATATATATTATCTGCAGGAGATTCTATATCAGCCTCCTGTCTCCACACCTACACCTGACATTAACTTTCAGTATTTTCAGTACTAATAAAAATAAGCTTCACCAATTGAACACAGTGTTTGCTTACAACTGAAGAGTTCTGTATGGACTACAGAGACTACATTTAAACTTTGTGTAATGGTCTAAAAAATATTAATACTATGCTAGAACTGTCTGGAAAACCCCCTAAAATGATGTTATTTCAATTTGCAACTTGAAACTTCAAAATTACATTATGCACATTTCTTTGTCTCTTATTTATACTTATGCAGTATTTTTATCAATAATAACAACAACAATCTATGGCAGGAGTGTTGTGATGAAAATGAGTCATGTTCATGGATTAAATGCAAACTTTTTGCACCGTTAAAGACGGAAAAGCCAGATAATCACAAACTTCATAATGAACATTTTCTTAAGGCAAAACACATTTGGGGTTTAAAATCAATGAAGCTGTTTTATTTTATTGGTTTAGTGAAGACAGGTCATTTTGACCCTTAGAACAAAGAGTGTATAGAGACCGTTAAGGATACACAAGGGTTAATAAAAGAACCGATGTGGTAGTTAAGCTGTAAAAATGTGGAAAGGCATTTGTGTTCTATCAAATGAACATTTGCCATTAAAGACAATGATGAATGTTTAAATTAACAGTCAGAGGATCGTTTTGGTATCGAGTATCGTGATACTACACTTGGTACGGACTACTTCAGATTATTTTCACTCTAATTTTTTAATGATACCATCGAGATAAAACACAAACAGTCTGCAGCCATTTGAGAACATTAGACCTGACGTTATTTTGGAGTTGTTAAGTGTACCTTTAATACCTTCTTTTTGGCTCCTCAAAAGCAAACTGTGGAGCATGTCTACCTCGATTTCCCTCTACAGTCAGATGAAGGAGATTTTCTCATTTGTGGGAGAAATTGCTCAAACTCGTTGCTGTACAAACTGAGTCATCTGTCAGGAAGTGCGAGTTCCTGAGCAGCAAATGAAAACAAACATGACGAAAATATAAAATTAGGGCTCCATTTTCTCTTCGCCATTCTCTCAGTTCCATTTAGCCCCTTCACATTGACTGGCTGTTTACCACAGCAGTAATTAACGAAGGCCCTTTTTCTGCCGAGCAGTAAAGGTAAATTATGCAGAGTTTTGCTATGCTAATCCAGGTAATTTGCTTCATGCTGAGCGCACTTCCCCAGTGTCTTGATTAACGATTCATTTTACAGCATTAGTCATCTGATCATGATATGACACATCGCACCTCACATATCACACTTCACTGGTACGAGACGCTGCTTTGGACGTGGAAGTCTGTCAGTAAATATGATGCTAAATCCTGAACAATGAGAAGGCCAGCTAGCAAATGTTAATCCCCTTTAAGATAATGAATGTTTGGATTGGTCGCTCATGCCTTCTATCGCCTGTGTTTGAAAATATGATTCCTAGCATCTGAGCATGTGCGGAAACGGGAATACTAGTCCTCTGTGATGCTTCATGCAGGCTTGCTCATGAATAACACTTTAGGGGGATGTCAGAGGTCTTATCAAGGGCAGAATGACGCATGGTGATAGCAAGAGCTCCTTATTACATGGGTTGAGACCATAAAGGCATAAAGAGTGCCAAGCCATTAGGCCTATATGGAGTATGAGCTTCAGCAATAGCAGCCATGTTCACTCTTGACTGCACCAGAGGAGAGAAAAAAGTCTCATAAAGGGAAAAATTAATACTAAAACAGTTTGGAAGAATCCTACCATATTCTCCATGAGCATTGATGACAGCTTGCTCACAGCACAGAAAGCTGTGCTGTCTGGAGAATCATGCTGCTTGATGCGTTCATTTATACGCCTGTCACAGAGAGCAGTGGAAATATCTCATTTTCCCCCCAAACCAATACCTCATCAGTCAACGGTAACAAAAGGTCAGAAACATTATAGCGGTCCCACTCAGTGCATTCACACCAACCACTGCTTGTCGTAGATGAACTGCAGCAAAACCCCCAAATGGTAAATACAATTCAGTGCACGGCCAAAACCATTTTTCTAGGCTGCGCAGACTCTTTGATTAGTTACAGTGTCTAAAATAATCATCGCAGCGTTACGTTAATGCGAACGCTGCTTCAACATTTCACCACGGAAGTCTGCAATATGTCATGTTCTGTTGACTCTAAACCACATCAACAAATGAGATCAAGGATCTGTTTTGGTGGGGAAACGAATGTGGTTGTTGTTCCAGTTGCCAAATGGGGCTGGATGCTGGGAAGAGGAGCTCTCCAAGGCTAAGTAGCCACTGATGATGATGATGATGATGATGGTGGTGGTGATGATGCAACTGCAGACCTCAGGCCGAGCCACAGTGAGTCACAGACCAAAGCGGGCTGTTTGGATCACACAACAGAGTCTATTATTACAGACAATTCTCAGCTTCCAGTACAAGCATGACACGCAGCAAAGCAGCAGCAGGCACTGCAAGACAAACATGTCAACTATGAGGACAAGTTCAAGTTAAAAGATAAATACAGGCCAGTTCTAATATAAATAAGTAGATAACTGACAGGAATACATTTGCCCGGTATGATGCATTTCAACCTGTGGCCTTTCAATTTAATATAACAGAGCAGAAATGGCCACCATTAACTGAAATGGAAAAGGCTGACAGATTTCAAAGGACATGCGCTAAGGACACAAGCATCTATGAACGGAATGGCTGCTGCATGGGTAGCATTCTTGTTTTATATGGTTCCCTGTTAAATTACCACAATCCTAGCAGAGGTAAATGATGTAACTCCATCAGAACAAAGGTCCACAGCTATAAGCAATAAGAGCGCAGGCTATACAGGTGCTCAGCAGAGCCAACATATCTGAAGGTGATGGGGGTAGAGCTGGCAGGGCGGCGGTGACGGAGCTGAAAAATGAATGCAGCAAAACGGGCGGCGCTTCAGGGCCACTCTCCAGCACTAAAGACCAACAAGATCAATTACTCGGTAGAGATGTTTCTCAGCGCAACAGTGAGCGGCACCTTAATGAGAGAGGTTTCCATTACCTCCATAAAAGGCCTAAGTGAAGCCCGCTGATGAAGCGGCCCTGTAATAGCCTTCCTCTCTCTCCCTCCCTAATGACACTGCAAGTGGATTACGCCGCCAATCCCAGCGTCCGCCGTGTTTATCATTTATGTAAATAACGTAAGGAGCACTGACTCGATGCAGCGAGGAGGCTCCAACTTGCCCGCTGAGGGAAATGAGTGTTACAGAGGAAGCACCTTAGGATGTCAGCGGGGGAAAAGGCCGTTTAATGTATATTCCGCCATTAAAATGAAATCCCACCGTGACCATGTTTATATTCGTAAAAAATTGTATTAGCAGAAGTGCTTTAAAGTGAATGTATGGTGAAAAATCTAATTTGCCCAAATCCCTTAGCTCAGATGCAGTCTGTCAGCCTAGATATGAGTCTGAAGTTTGCTTCTTTGCCTTTGCACTGGGGCCACAAGGATAATGAAGCTAACAAGTAATGGAGATTTACGTATAAAAATAGCAAATCAGCACAGTGGAAGCGACAGGTCTAACTCACATACTTGCCTATGAGTGCAAATCAATTAACGTTTTTAGATTTGATTGTTCTCAGTAATAATCATTAATTATCAACTAATGATGGATTAATAGCCTGTAACAAACAATTGTGTGTAGCATTTTGTTTTTTCATAAAATAATTTGAACTGAAATATTACTGCACCTTAAATTTACACGTCAAGAAAAAGACCATTTTTTATCTTTTATGACAAAAAGTATGTTATAATTCATGTATAAATCAAAATAGTGAAACTTGTCTATAATAATTTGGAGCTACTCCAAGTAATTAGACATAGGAATAAAATAAGAGATGTACAATTAATTTAGAGATGAGAATCATTTATCTGGGTTATTATCTTAAATAACTAGCTTGACTTTTTTATTTAAAAACTACACAAACTACCTGTGACTAGGAACAGCAGCTAATTCTGCCAGTGACATGACCAACTACTGGTAGTGGTAGTTAATGTGGTAGTGGTAGTTGATGTGATAGTTCAGTTGTTCAGAGCTCAAACCTGTAGTACCCATTTGGCACTAGCCACCCCGAAGCCTGCATTTTTATTTTTTTTGTACAGAATATAATACATTGTCACAAATGCATTAGAAACTTGTTTTTGCTACTGATTTATTACCAATTACTGCTACAACTGAATTTGCACATTTTTCATCAAATTTACACAACATGCTGTGGCCCTGTTATGTTTTGTTTTGTGTACAATCTGTTGTACAGCTATACACTGCTGCATCAAAAAATTACAATGCTGTGAAAAAAATTAATTTAACTCAAAAAGGTCAAATGTTCATTATATGTAATGTGACATTTCCTGTCTTTTTTGTTTTAATGTTGATCGTTTTGACTTATAGCTCATGAAAATCAGAAATCTCACATTATTAGAATATTTTATTTTGAGTTAGAGTAAATTACTATTCAAACTGTAAGGCTTGAAATATGTCACTTGTACTGAATATATAATATATATCAGTTTACCTTTTATAATTTAATTGTGAACACAAATGAATCATGATATTACATTTTGTGGAGATACACTAGTATACTGTGTATGACTGACTGTATATTGCACTGTAGTGTATTTATTATATCTATATTGTATGAGTGTTGCACCATGATTCTAGAGGAGCACCATTGTGTCCAACTGGTATATGGATATGACAATAAAACGTACTGGATTTGACTTGAAATCACTTAAAAATTCTACATGCGATGCTAGTGTGAGCCGCCTTAGGCATGCAGTTTGCACTGTGCTAATTACTGCCCATAAGCTTCCATTACTTGTTAGTTAGCCTTGTTAGTCCAGTGCTAAAGAAGCAAACTTTGGATACCAAACATGTCTTAGTCTGAAAACTGTGTGAATTTGATTTCTCCTCAAACTATCACTTTAAGTATGTACAGTGTGAGAATGAATGTTTGTACATGTGCAATATTTGTTTATTTATTTATGTATTTATGTATGTTTTTATTTATTTATTTATCAGGCAGGAAAAGAGTAAAAGTCTCCCTCCTCTGCATCAGCCTATTTTCTCCCCCAATATGCAGCACCTGACAGAAGGGGATAAAAAATGCATCAGCAGAAATATACACAAGTGGCAATAATCCTCTGCCCCCAACACTCGGGCTGCGCAATAAGCAAACTGAGCTTATCAGTTCCAACCACCGCTCCTTTTAATAGCCACCGTGATGGCAGTCATTTCAGGCAGGTTTCAGTTCCTGCTTTTAAAAGAGCCCTAGTGTGTGCTTGTGTGAGTACACAGTATGCATGTGTGTGTGTGTGTGTGTGTGTGTGTAAGTACATGTGTGCGTATGTGTGTAACAGGCAGATCTTTTCTCCTCTCTGCGCAGTCCACAGGTGAAGACTGAGCAGACGGGCATTTGAACTGACTCATTATCTTGGAGTGAGCAGCTGAAGTGAGCACACTGCACATTAATGCATTTACGCTTCTTTCGGCCTTAAATAAATTAGAGTTTTGCGGCAGTTCGATTTTCGAGACTGTTTATCATGTAAAGCACAGCACAGTCTATCTACTACACCGGCACTAGATGCAGTGTGTCAATGAAAAACACCTGCGTTATGAATTTAAAAGGACAAAAACTAATAAACTTCACTGCTGTCTGCTGCAGCTCCCCACAGGCCTGGCTCGCGCGAAGACTCTATGATTCACCAGATCTTGGGAAAATCAGAAAAACACAGGATTCCCTTTGGATCGCAGCTATGGCAATTTAGATAAAGTGTCAAAACAGTCCAACACAAGCTGCAAGTTTTGGGTGACAACTTCCTACAACTGCAACGGGTGAGTTTACATTCCAAAATCAAGCGCCATTCACACGCTCATAGCTCTGCAGCAACACCGAGATGAGATGCTATGCATAGAGAAAAGGTTTGGCCAAGCTGAACACAAACTGAGCTGATGCTCACATCAGGAAGTGTAAGGACTATCTAACCAGTACATCAACTGCACTCAAAAGGTCAGGCCCACAACTTCAAGATCTGCTTCATGAATCATGCTTAAGTGCCACTCTTAGTGCGAAAATTAATCTCCATCTGTAAATCTAACCGCACGGCACACGGATGTGCATGTTACCGAAGCTGTGCGAGGAAAAGGATTATGTAAATATTAGTTGTTGATACAAGAGCGCGACTATATTTCAGCAAAGTGACATGGTGAGCTGATCGCAGCTACGCGATAATAAAGTCAGCAGTGGCCACTAACGTCAAGAGATGTAAATTATCCCGACCCGCCACGCTGCCAACAGCTGTAGTTCACCTCCTCGGTTACAAGCACGAGTCAACAAGATCAAAACAGCACACAATGCTAATTTTCCCTCCATATGGCATTATGATGAACTGTGCTAAAACGAGAACGCTCTCAGTATCCCCTCATAATGACTGGCCCTACATCACTAGGGAGGCTGCCTGCTTGAATTTTCTAGAAGCGCTGGGAAACAGAAACGTCAGAGATGTGTCTTTAGCTCTCGTCATGTGCTTAATGGGAGGCCTTGAATGTGCTGGGACGCTGCAGCACGCACACCGATGCTTAATAAGGTCTACAGCACAGATATAGGGGGCTCTCTCTTGTGCTGCTTGCACCTTGTCGAGGAGATGGAAGCGTGTGCGAGTGCTCCCTCGGGCGCTCCTGGAGCTGCACGAACCGCAGCCTCTCTGCCGCATTCAGGACCAGGCTGAAAGACACACGCACATCCAAAGCAGCCTGACACGAAATTCCAGCTTGTTAGTATACATCAGCCCAGCCTCGGCCATCTCTGTGGCTCAATATTCCTCCCACACACACAAACGCGCACGCGTCTCTCTGCCATTTCAGGCTAAAGGCCAGGCCGAGCTCACCGCGCTCTTCAGTGGAATGTTCTAGAGTCTGCCCCAAGGCCGCTCAGGACATTATCATGAGAAGTCGGAGGAAAGGCCATTGTGTTTACGAGAGGCAATTTCCTCTCACAGATCCTTCTGTGCTTCCACGTTAATGCAAATGGACTGGACGTTGTGCATACCTGCAAGTGGCCAGAAGGACGAGAGAATCTAGTGGATTAGCAGCAAGGAGTCGAGCATGTGTGGAGAAGTGGCTGAGCTTGTAATCAGTGTAAACCCAAAAACACCGTTTCAGTTCAACTAGTTACCAGCTCTCTTCCACTCACAGGCTCTCACTGACTACTCATAGAGACAAGACAAAACAAACATAAACACCAGCATGTAGCCGGGCACGCGCCCCTCCAGCTCCTCGAGAGGTAAAGGTCAACCTGTCACTGTACTGCCAGAGGTGAAAGCAAGCACACTCAACTGATGATTACGCCTCTGAGTAAATTATGTGAAAGTCGGGAGTTCTTAGCAATGCAGCACGACATGACTAGGTTAAAAGGATGTACTCTACATGTCCAAATGTTTGCGGACACCCTTTTTAAAGAATGCATTCAGCTACTTTAAGTTGCACCCACTGCTGACACAGATATACAAATGCACACACAGCTTGTCTAGTCCCTGCCAATACAGCAGGACTCTGGAGCAGAAAAACATGAACCTACTGGCACTATGCCTAATGCCAGACATGGGCAAGAGGGGTATAAAGCCCCCCAGCAGTGGAGCAGTGAAACTGTGTACATATGTACACGTTACACTTATATAGCACCTTTCTAGACACCCAAGGATGCTTTACAATCGACACACTTTATATACACACTCCAGTGAGTCACGCACAGCGTACTCTCAACCGGAAGCGACCGTTCACCTGGAGGACTGCATCGAGCACTAGGGGGATCACCCAGGACAGAGTGCCAACCATATCTGGGAAAACATACATACACAGACATACACATTCATACACACACAGCAGGGTTATTTTAGAGTATCCAATTCACCTGATCTCCATGTTTTTGGACTGTGGGAGGAAACCGGAGACCCCGGAGGAAACCCACACAGACACAGGGAGAACATGGAAACTCCGCTCAGATGTGGACTCGAACCCAAGACCTCAGCGCTGAGAGGTGAACGTGCTAACCACTAAGACACGGTGCTCTTTGAAATGATGGTGCTTCATCCAATACTTCTGGGATGAACTGGAGATGAGCTGCAGTGGAGATCATCCAACATACTGACCTTAGTGATACTGAATTGTTCCTGAATGTAATCAAATTCTCACAGCAATTCTTCAAAATCTAGTCGAAATCCTTCCCTGAACTGGAGAGACAGTTACTCCAACAAAAGCAGGATCATACCCTTAACTTCCGAAGAAACAATGAATAAATCTCAGTACTTTTGTACATACAGTGTATTTCATGTCACGTTCTGTTAAGTGTTCTACTTAGGTTAATTATTGAGGTCCAGACATAACTGCGACAATGTATTCATGAAGCATGACTTCGTCTTTTTTTACACTGGAGACACTGATTTGTGAGCACTCTCATTTTTAATCAAAACTCTTATGTGTACTCTTCTAGCGTGAAATGCTGTTGAGGAGAAAACTAATAACTCCCACCATGGGCAAAATTAAC